>MU773821.1:111913-122251 GCA_026770625.1 Nicotiana glauca
GGCTCTCCAGAACCGTAAAGTAAACTGAGTACCTCTGTCTGAAATGATAGAAACTGGAATACCATGCAACCGGACGATCTCCCTGATATAGATCTCCGCCAACCGCTCCGATGAATAAGTGGTACACACAGGTATGAAATGAGCGGATTTGGTCAGTCGGTCTACAATGACCCAAATAGAATTAAAAAGAAAAGAAAAGAAAAGAAAAGAGAAGGAAAAGAAAAGAATGAAAAGAAAGGAAAAGAAAAGTGGAAGAAAGATCGCAACAACAAAAGTAGTCGCCTGAACTATGTTTGACTTGATCCCGAAAGGGTACGTAGGCAGCCTCTCTGAGGTTCAGTCACACCAAAATAAAAGTCCAAAAGTCCCCAAGAAAGAAACTAGGGCAGAAGTTGTGGTTGTTGTGAGAAATCTGATTCCGAAAGTTGTAATTTTGAGCCCATGTTGAATTAATTTGAGCCTTTGATACCCTTTCTTTCTAACCCTATCCAAAATCCCACATTACGATCCAAAGAAAGACCTTTCGATCAGTCTTCAAGAAATGCCGAGTCAAGCAAGAAGAGGTGAATCATATCAGGGGCCACACTCCGGTCCAAACGAAGGAAATGAAAGAATGAGAAAGTCTTGTTGACGAGAACCCTCATGGGTACCCCCAAGGTGATGAAAGGTGAGAGAAATCAAAATGAGAGAGTCTTATTGGTGAAAACCTTTATAGGCACCATAAGGCGACGGTGAGACGAGAGAAAACCAAATGAGAGAGGCTTTATGGTGAAAAC
Source organism: Nicotiana glauca (assembly GCA_026770625.1). Classification (NCBI taxonomy): domain Eukaryota; kingdom Viridiplantae; phylum Streptophyta; class Magnoliopsida; order Solanales; family Solanaceae; genus Nicotiana; species Nicotiana glauca. The sequence goes on from MU773821.1 coordinate 112,690, forward strand.
CCGTTGGGCACTACAAGTCAACTAAGGACTGTGAATCAGATCAGATAAGCGGAGCATTGAAGCCCAGTTTCACGGCGAAAGAGCTACAAACAAGAGCGGAACATCAGATTTGCCAAATAGAGTAGGCTGCAGGTGCATGTCAAGGTCGCTAGAGTCGGTATCCACATCGGATGGGTCACTCCTCTCTAGGTTTCTTGTTAGGAATCGTCTATTTCCATTATCCTTTATTCTATTCCTCCCACCTTGTTTTACTCCCACTGCCTGGGTCTATTGTTCAAAACAAGTGAGAAATGACTCCAAAATCTGCCACCAAGCTTTCCAATTAAATAAAACGGGACCTGATGAGCACATAAAGGCGTCAAGCCAGGAGAAAACAGCAGGCACACTGAGTTGTCCACAATCAACATGCTTTGGGATTCGTGTGAAATACAAGGGTTTGACTTAGGAACCACGCGACAGATGAAGGGTGTATTGGTGAACGAATCAGAGGTATTCTCCGTGTCAAGGGTCGCAAAGAAAGTGGTTAGTCAATAAACAAGCAAGATCTTCGAGTGGGAATCAATTATCGTAACAAGTGAAGGAACAATAAACTCAAGGCCAAAGCTAGTGGTCAAGAAAGAACATCATATACACAAAGCGGGGACAATAGACATGTTGTTTATTGGGGAGATGACCGTTCATGCAATGCAACAAATGGAGGATGTCGGGCCACCTTCAAAGTTCAAGGCCACAAACCAACCACCACATTTTAAACTCACAAGTTTTCTTTGTTTGGAACAGGAACAACGCAGTGCAAGAAAGTTGGAAGAAAGGAGAAGAAAAGAAAGAAAAGAAAAGGGAAGACAACGTGAGCCGACAAAAGGAAAGTTTCTCAAAATCTTTTCCCTTGCCTGTCTTGTGCACAAATACTGCCATTGCTTTTCACATTTTTCCTCCTAGGATAAAAGGCCTAGTCTGATGGAGATTTTGCCAAATCAAATCTTAGTCTGATGAATCTCTCTCCTAAGATAACCAAAAAGACCTAGTCTGATGAATCTTCTCCTAGAATCAAAATCTTAGTCTGATGAATCTTTCTCCTAAGATAATAAAAGACCTAGTCTGATGAATCTTCTCCTAGAGTCAAAGTCCTAGTCTGATGAACATTCTCCTAGGATCAAAGTCTTAGTCTGATAAATTTTCTCCTAAGATAGTAGACCTAGTCTGATGAATCTTCTCCTAGAGTCTAAATCTTAATCTGACGAATCTTTATCCTAAGATAACAAAAGACCTAGTCTGATGAATCTTCTCCTAGAGTCAAAATCATAGTCTGATGAATCTTCTCCTAGAGTCAAAATCTTAGTCTGATGAATCTTTCTCCTAAGACAGCAAAACACCCTAGTCTGAGGAATCGCCTCCTAGGATCAACATCTTAGTCTGATGAATCTTTCTCCTAAGATAGAAAAACACCATATTCTGAAGGACCGCCTCCTGGGATCAGCATCTTAGTCTGATGAATCTTTCTCCTAAGATAGCAAAATGGACCTAGTCCGACGACCCTTCTCCTAGGATCCCAATCTCAGCCTGATGAATTTTTCTCCTAAGATAGAAAACTTGGTCTGATGAATCTTCTCCTAGGGTCGACATCTTAGTCTGATGAATCTTTCTCCTAAGATGACGGAAAACATAGTCTGGTGAATTTTATCCTAGGATAAAAACCTTAGTCAAATAGTTTTACTCACAAGGATCGTACATGCCAATCAAGTCTTTCGTTTTGCTCTCACCATCATACCAGTATCTTAGGTAACAACTCACAAGTCTGCTCGGCCACCAAACTGGGGCAGAAAATTTTCTTTGTTTGTTTATTTTGTTGCAGTCAGGCGCCCACCTAGAGAACAAGGGAATACATTTCAAGTGCCGCAATCAGGAGCCCACCTGGAGAACAAGGGAATACATTTCAAAGTTTCAGCAGTCAGGTACCCACCTGGAAAACAAGGGAAGTATACTGCAAATTTTATCTTTCAAGTTTTAATATTTGGTAACATAACGCGCCCAATCATCAAACTAGGGCAGAAAATTTTCTTTGTTTTGTCGGTTTTGTCGCAATCAGGAGCCCACTTGGAGAATAAGGGAATACTTTTCAAATTTTAGCAGTCAGGAGCCCACCTAGAGAACAAGGGAATACTTTTCAAATTTCAACAATCAGGAGCCCACCTAGAGAACAAGGGAATACTTTTCAAATTCAGCAATCAGGAGCCCACCTGGAGAACAAGGGAATACTTTTCAAATTCAGCAATCAGGAGCCCACCTGGAGAACAAGGGAATACTTTTCAAATTCTAGCAATCAGGAGCCCACCTGGAGAATAAGGGAATACTTTTCAAATTTCAGCAGTCAGGAGCCCACCTGGAGAACAAGGGAATACTTTTCAAATTCCAGCAATCAGGAGCCCAGCTGGAGAACAAGGGAATACTTTTCAAATTCCAGCAATCAGGAGCCCAACTGGAGAACAAGGGAATACTTTTCAAATTCCAGCAATCAGGAGCCCAGCTGGAGAATAAGGGAATACTTTTCAAATTTCAGCAGTCAGGAGCCCACCTGGAGAACAAGGGAATACTTTTCAAATTCAGCAATCAGGCGCCCACCTGGAGCACAAGGGAAGTACAACTCAGATTTTATCATTTAAATATTTGATAACATGATGTGCCCAGCCACCAAACTGGGGCAGAAAATTTTCTTTGAATGTCTATTTTGTGGCAGTCAGGAGCCCACCTGGAGAACAAGGGAATACTTTTCAAGCATCGCAGTCAGGAGCCCACCTGGAGAACAAGGGAATACTTTTCAAGCATCGCAGTCAGGAGCCCACCTGGAGAACAAGGGAATACTTTTCAAGCGTCAGCAACCAGGAGACCGCCTGGAGAATAGAGGCACATATTTCAAATTGCAGCAATCAAGCATCATTCAGAGGAATGGCAAAACATCGCCAATCACAATTCAAGGCAACAACAAGAATCCCATCGGAAGAATACAAGATACAAGTTCAAGGCAACACAAGAGCAAGACATAGATATGATCTTTTGTAACTCATAGATCATAGCTTAGGCTAGCTTCTTTTGTTTTACCACGGTGTAATAAGGAGGTCAGCGAGCAGTAGCAGCAGTAACAGCAGTGAAATCACAGCTCATGGTAGTCCCAGCTACCAAACCTTCCCGAACTACACTGACCTGATTCCTGTTTAGCCCAGGATATGTAGGAAACCTCTGAAGCAGGGTGGGATCAAAATTTTCAAAAAATGTTTCATACGGAATATGCGAACGGCCAAAAATTGCTCATTTCCGCTCACTTATCTTTGCACGAAAACTCTTAGTATTTCCGGGCAAAGAGGGGCAGCTGTGAGCACGTGATTTTTGCCCTAAGCAAATAATTCCCATAAAATTCAAAAAAAATAATTTCTTTATTATTTTACAATTTCTTGTAAATTTTGTGGCATTTTCTTTTTAATTGTTGCATTTTATCTGTGCATCTTAATTCGTATGAAAAATACAAAAATACGCATTTGCATCTAGGATCTAATTTCATATTTTAGGATTAATTAAGTGTTAATTTATTTTAGAAAAAAATAGGAGGAAAATAACAAAATGATACTTTTTGCATTTTAGTTCAAATTTGTATTAGTTTACATTTTCATTAGGAATAAATTAGGAAATCTAATTTTAATGCAATTTGATTGTGATTGTTATTTTAGTATTTTTGTAAAATCAGAAAAAATAAATAAATACAAAAATACAAGATAAAATACAAGAAATAGATAAAAGAAATAAACAAAAAGAAAAAAAAGAGAGAAAACAAAGGGGCTGCCCGGTTTGGGTTTAATTGTAATAAATCCAGCCCAAAAACAATTCCCCGCCAGGAACCATTTCGAACCAGGCCCAAACCTCCTGACCCAGTCCGCCCCTATCTAATTTAAAACGACGCCGTATAGTTGAAGACCAATCCTGGCCCTTCATCTTCCCCAATCCAACGGTTAAAATTTGTTCTAGCATTTTTTATATAACTGTAATAATCATTCACAAAAATTAAAGACCAAAGTCCTTCCATCCTCGTACCCCTGTAACCCTACCCCGTCTCCACCGGCCACCGTGTCCCCACCACTGTTCCACCACATCTCCGTCGTTCGCCGCCCGGCGGCGACGAAGCTCCAAACAATCCCAAAATTTTACCCCATATTCTCCTTCACATCCTCGTTCCAACCCTCAAGTCTGTTTCCCTCAAATCCCCATAAATTTTCTCGAATCTTAGATCTAAAGTCCGGCCAAAATGCTACTTTGTCCAAACAGCCCCAAATTCATACTATATACTATCATAACTTCCCTCATCACTAATCCCTAACCAAAACCCCTCAAATCCAAGTAAAACTCCACGAATTTCAAATCTAGGGTTAATACTTCGGGACTATTTTGATTGATTTTTCAAGTCGAGTAAACTCAGATTAATATTATAGGTCTATTTCCTATGAAATGGACGTATATATTAATTTGAAGTTGATTTCGAAGAGTTATTATGAAGGCCAGAATTCAGTAAGTTTTTCTTTTTCTTTTCTTTAGTTTTAGTTTGATTCTCATGTAGTTTTTAGTTTCCAAAATAAGTTTAATTGGTAGCCTAAGTTCAATAGAATTCTGTCTATTATTGATTAAATAATTTTGAGTTAAAATCCGGTCTTCTTAGTTTAAATTTTTATTTTTGATAGTTAATTGTTAAGTATTAGCTTAGTTTCGATTAGTTTAACTTGATTAGTTTGGTCGAATTACCTTCTTGAATCTGATTCCTATTAGATTTGTTTTTGTTTGTTTAATCTTGTCTCCAGCTTGTTTTAAAACTATTTGATTCTCGTTTAATTGAGTTAGTGCTGTTTTTAGTCTAAGCTTAGTTTAATTCATCTTTAACATTCATTTATAGAGTAATTAGGTTTGTGGATTGGTTATAGCTGATGAGGGTTAACTATAGTTAATTTTTAAATCAAATAAAGGGTTTGTTTGGTTTGGTAATTTCAGGGGGGGTTCAGGGGTAGTTTAGGTATGGAAAATGGCAGTTTTATTAAAAATGGTAAATTCAAAACTAAGGCAAGGGTAATATAGGTATTTTAAGGGTAGGAAAATCAGGTTAGAACACCCTAGACTCTTCTAGAAGGGGTCTAGGTGTAATTTTAGGTATTCTACTTGCAGTAACTTAGGTAACAAGTTAGGAAATCAGGGGTTAAAGTGTTAAAAATTAAAATCTGGAACTAACAGCTAGTTTTTTCTATAAAAGGGCAGTCCTCTTACTTCATTCACATGTTTTTTTAGCCCAAAATTTCTCCCAAAAGCTCTCCCTAAGTTTCAGATCTAGCTTTGAAATTCAAACATTCAAAAATCCAAAAATAATAGAAAATCTAAGAGAAAAAAAACAAATAAAATACTGTTACATTAGTTTCCTTAGGTCATTTTTAGAGTTCATCATTTAATTCAAGTTTTTAGCTTAGTTAAGGTCCAAAAATGACTGAATTCCTTTGTTTCTATTTGATATTTGAGGGCTGAAGGTAATCTGGGTCATCTAGGATTTGAATCTGGTTGAATCAAGTTGACTTTGGTGATCTGTTAAGTGTGTGGATGTGCTGGGTCAATATTCTGGTTATTTGACTTAGTTTTGGGTCAATCTACTATGTCTACTTGGTTTACAACTCATTTCTGAACTGCTGAATCTTTGCTGGACTGTTATTACACTTCACTGATTGCTGTTGGGGATTGAAATTGGTTTCTAAGTTGCTGCTGAAGTTATTACTGCTGCTAACCTCTCCATTTTTATTTCACTTCAAATTTCAGGTGCAAAATTGAGTTTCTGCTATAATTCCGAGCCTGAAAAACTGGAATAAAACTACCGGTTTGCTTGATTCTGAAATATGTCTGCTGGATTGTTACACACTAATAGTTAAAAGGATATTAGATGTACTTGTTTAGCATAGTTAAATTTTGAGTTGTATGTGTATAAATTCTGAACTGTTTTGGTAGCTTGTGGACTGCAGGATTGATAAATGGATTTGCATTAATTTGAATCGCCTAGGACTGTTAGAAGTTGGTACTGCTGAATTGTCGTAGTTATTCGAATATTCTACTAGTGGTGATAGACTACAGTTTGGTTGATTATTTTTGATTTAGCATATCAGGATAATTGAATTTGCAATATGATATTAGCTCAGCCGTGTTAACTCAGTCCCATTTGCAATCATCAGAGTCCCACATTTAGGCATCATTCCTTTACGCCCAATTTTGAATCTGTTGAGGGCCGATTTAAAGGGCCCAAAACCCTGAACATTTTAGTAGGGATACTTTGATAGGCTAATTCAATTAGGACTATTTTCCTTTATTATTGAAAACAAAAATAGAACACTAGCTTTAGGATTCCCTTTAAATAAATAAAAACGAGATGAGCCTCGCTAAACAAAATAAACAAATTGCCGGGCCCTCGATAAATGTTTATACAAAATACTTAGACTTCGGGATAGACCGTTTAGCGAATTTCACGGTCTTCCCCAAAGATAATAAACGTGTAGTTATTTTAGGCGGGTATTTTAATAATATTACTTTCCTAAGTACGGGTGCACATTTATGTGATCCAAATTTAAATCTCAACGAAGTCGAAATGTGTCAAATTCCACGGGTGCACTGGTGCGACATGGTTCGAGATGCATTTTCACGACGTTGCAATTCTTATTAAAATAAAAAAATAATAATAAAAGTGGGTTACTAATAAAAGGCACATAAGTTAGAACATATTTTGAAATCAGATAAAATCAACTACAACAGTTGAGCGACCGTGCTAGAACTACGGAATCCGAGAACGCCTAACACCTCCCGGTTAACAGAATTCCTTACTCGGATTTCTGGTTCGCGGACTGTTAATAGAGTCATAACTTCCTCGGTTCGGGATTCAACCGGTGACTTGGGACATCATTAATCTCCCAAGTGGCGATTTTGAAATTTAATAATAAATCCCATTCCGATTGTCCTTTAAGTGGAAAAACTCCTTTGCACCCTCACGGTAGTAGTGAAAAAAGAGGTGTGACACATAGTCCAAAAAATACAAAACCTATTGCATTTAGACCATAAAAATCCAGCAAATCTTGTTGTCCTATTCTGTAATCTTGCATTCCTAAAATATCTTTGATGTGGGGGATTGCTGATAAATTAATTTATTTCAAAGATATTTTGGAATAGTACGTGGCTTCTTGCATGAAGTCATATGTCCATGTGGCAATATCTTCAAGGAAACTTAACTAACTGTCATGTTAAATAACAAGTGGCATATGTGTGGACAAATATATTAAGTGTCCATTATACTTGTCTTATTGCTAGCCCTCTTTAAAGCCTATGTATGGGCTCACATTACAATTGCAAGATCATTTGAAAAATTTCCTTTCTTTCCTTTCCTTCTTAAACGTTTTGGTCAGTACGCTTTCCAACCAAAGCTTTAGTATTCTTCATTAATTATTAGCTATTATTACTTAATAGCTAGCCACCGAAAAATATAGAAAACCTTTATTCTTTCTTTAAAAATTTTCATTCTAATTATTCCTTAAGATTAGCTGGTGTATTATTTAATTTTGCTGATTCTTGTATCCTCTAAAATAGAGGTAGTCTTGTTTAATCATGGGGAAATATTTTACATTACTGAAATAGTTTCTTAGAACAGTGCCCATCACGACTTAAGACAATCCGTGCATCCGCTTACAAATATAGTTATTGCATTATCGTTGTCATTTTTTCGTGTTATTTCCCTACAAAAATTCCCCCATTGTTATCTTTTTGGCTCACTTATGACCTTACGACTAATGGTCAATGCCAAATAAAAAAAGTTTACTTAAATTACATGTGGCAATTTTTTGTTGGTCCAGTTTTAAACTATGGCCCCAATTAAATAATATCACCCTTAACCCATTTTTTCACCTAACCCAAAAATCAAACCCACCTTAAAAAATGATCAAACTCTTGATTGTCAAAAAATTAACTTCTCCCACTTTCCAATTCTACCACCATTATAGCTACCGCCATCCCCTTTCCTTCATAGCAACTACGTTGACACCACATTTTTAGTCTAGGGCCAGTTTTCGTCCTTTTCTATATTTTTATTATCTTTTTAATTTTATATTTACCATTTGATTTGTTATTTTTTGAAAATGTTCGTCAAAAGACCCTAATTTTCACATTCAAATGTCACTTACAATGGTAAATTTTTTTTCTTTCTCATCACATAATATAATCAAAGAACCCATCATGAATTCATGGGCTTTAAATTCCGGAATCCAATTTTTTCTTCATATTTTTTGTAAATTTTGCAAACTCTTAATAACTTGTTAGACCCAAATGATAATTATTGTTAAAATAAAAAATTTATGGCCTATGTACTCCTCCTTGAACAAAATCCAAAGTTTTACAACGAATAAAGGACAACAGATCAAATAAAATTAAAAAAAAAATCTAATCGGACCTTTTCGGTCAGCATAATATTCTCGTTGTTATTATTCGAAAATAAAGGAATGGAGCAAACATGAGAATCATGATTGTGGTGGTAGCATGGTGGTTATGGAGGAAAGGGGGTGGTGACAACTATGTGTGAGCACGTGATTTTTACCCTAAGCACATTATTCCAAAAAATATCAAATAAAATAATTTTTATAATTTTTAGAAGTATATTGCAACTTTTATTACTTAGTCACATAATAACTCATAATTAAAATACAAAAAAATATATATATGCTTTAAGATTCTCAATTTTATATTTTAGTAGTATTAACGTATTTTAAAAAAATAATAGAAGAAAATCATAAAAATTAGTTCATTTTATTCTTGAGTGCTTTAATTAAAAATTACTCCAAATGGCTAGTAAAATAATTTTGAAGTTTAATTAGAACAATTTCTAATTTTTAAATTTTAATCTCAATTTCATAAAAAAAAAAATATACAAATACATATATTATATATATATATACATATTTTTGGGGCCAAAATACCCAACCCAAAATACCCAACCCAAAAAAAAATACCCAATCCAAATAAAAAAAAAAGAAAAATAAATCCTAAAATCGGACCCCCCTCCATAAAGAGACACGGAAATACCGTGTCTCTATACACTCTCTATCTTCATCTCTATATCTTCACTATACAAAGGGCGGCGATACACACAAGATAGAAGAACACACACGAAGAACATACGCGAAGAAATAGACAGAGAAGAGAGACGAAGAAAAATACAGAGTAGAGAGTGAAGAAAATACACAGAGCGGAGGCGAGTGAAAGAACAGAGAAATTCTGAGAACGATAGTGGGGGAGAGGAAATCGGAAGAAGAAGGAGGCTCGGAGTAGAGTTTCGAAGAAGGAATTCAAGGAAAAATTTTCAAAAGGTTAGATTCTGAGAGCTGTGAGTTTCGAGTGAAAATTTTCCTTCCAATTTCTAGCAAAAAAATTGTGTAATAACATTCAGATTTCGAAATTTCATTTCGTTTTTTTGGATTTTTGAACTCGAAGTAGTGTTATTGTTGAATCTCTGGCCGATTAT
>MU773821.1:127234-165643 GCA_026770625.1 Nicotiana glauca
CTTAAATTCGGGTGTGCATTGATTGCAACCCAAATCCAAATCTCGACAAAGTCGAAGTGCATTAACAAAAACGGGTGCCTTGATGGCAACGTGGTTGAAAATGTACTTTCACGATGTCGCAAGTCTTTTCAAACAAATAATAATCAAGAAGTTTATAAATAAAAGCACATAAATTAGCATGTAATAAAATCAGATAAAAAGCAAAAATACAACAGTTGAGCGACCATGCTAGAACCACGGAATTCGGAAGTGCCTAACACCTTCTCCCGGGTTAACAGAATTCCTTACCCGGATTTCTGGTTCGCGACTATAATACAGAGTCAAAACTTCCTTGGATTCGGGATAATTCGGTGACTTGAGACACCATTATATTCTCAAGTGGCAACTCTAAAAATTTAAATAACTAATCCCGTTCCGACCGTCCTTTAATTGGAAAAACTCTTTTTTATTATACCTTTCACGGGGTGTAAGCCCGTAAAAAAGAGGTGTAACACTATGGTGATGGTAGAGTTGAAAAGATGGAAAAGTATTAACAATCAAAACTTTGGCTATTTAGATGGGTCGAATAATAGAGTTGGGTAAAAAAAAAAGGGTAGGGTGAATTTATTTAATTGGGGTCATAGCTTAAAATTGGACCAATAAAAATTTGTCATGTGTCATTTAAATAATTTTTTTTTTAAATTTGGCATTCTCCATTAGTTGTAGAGGCATAAGTGAGCCTGAAAGTTAGCTATGGGGACATTTTAGGCTCAACGGGTGGATGGATGACAAATTTGTACCAAATTGAATAATTTGAGGGTACTTTTGACCTTTTTTCATTTTGTATGTAACTAATAAATTGTAGTATATATTAATGTAATTAGGCTAAATACATAAATAACTCGTTCAAGTTGTCACGATAATTTATTTAGACACCTTAACAGAGTCGGTTACCTTTTGGGTACTTAAATGTGCCTATTAGGCACTTCATTGATAGTTTCTAATAAAATTGAAGTGCGTGATATACACACGCAAGACAAGAGGGGTTGCTCTGATGGTAAGCAACCCCAGCTTCCAACCAAGAGGTTGTGAGTTCGAGTCTCCCCAAGAGCAAGGTGGGAAGTTCTTGGAAGGAAGGATGTCGGGGGTCTATTTGGAAACAGCCTCTCTACCCCAGGGTAGGGGTAAGGTCTGCGTACACACTACCCTCCCTAGACCCCACTAAGTGGGATTATACTGGGTTGTTATTGTTGTTGTTGTTGTTGATGTACACACGCAGTTGATGTGGCGAAATAGTACCGAATTAGAGACCGACATGTGTCCGTCCCATTATGCTTTTGTTCTTTTTCTTTTTTAAATTCTCTCCCATTGTTTCTATTTCTCCCCACGATGAAGTTTTATATTTTCACCATTGATGAACCATCAAAAATAAAGAAAATTTTTCTTGAATTTCCTCACTTGCCCAACACAACTGCTTTTCCGAGCAAGTGCTACTCCTATGTTGAAAGCTTTTCTTGCTTTTCCACCTTTATAACTTTTAGTCTATTTGGAGTTCTTAAAATCAGTTTATTTTGAGAAGTGTTTTGTCTTAAAAAAATTTTTTTTTTTAAAATACTTTTGATGAAAAATAATTTGTATTTGGTTAATTAATTTGAATAGTAATTCTGAGCAGCAATTAGTATTTGGCCAACACTTAACTTTGAATTTATTTTTTTAAGAAAAAAAAAGTATTTTTTGCTTTGAAGAAGCTTAGCCAAACAGGCTATTAGATATATAAGTAGTGACCACCAATCACTTTTCAACAATATTTTAAAAAAAAATCCGCAAGTGAAACTCTAGAAATACAAATGACGAGAAGGTTAAATTTGGCTATTATGACAAGGGGTGGATCCAAAGAAATACATACAGGTTCGCCGGAAACAGTTTATTATATATATTTACAAATAATTAAATATCTCTAAAAATTAGACCATAAACCCAATTGTTAATATATATAAATTTGAGATCGTTATAGGAACGCATAAACTTTCTGGCCATGACAATGACATTACTCGCCTTGTTAGCACTTTGTAAATTCTCCCATCAACATACAAAAAAAAAATTCGTTTAGTAAAAATTTTCCACATTATATATAAAATTACTATTAAAGTATTTAAATGCAATAAAAAAAAATAAGGAAAAACAATTGCTGTATAGAGTTAATATCAGATTTTGATTAGTAACATTAACATAACAAATTGAACAGCTCAACTGTTCAAACTAAGATTCTACTGCTCTATTATCCTTTTCTTATTTTTCTTTATAATTTTATTTTTCGTACTTAAATAGAAACAGTAAGAAAACATGAAATGGGTGATGGCTAATTTCTACTTGATCGAATTTCACTTTTCTTGCAATGAAAATTACAGGAAATAGAGTTCTGTTTATTTTTGGAATGTGTTGATATTACTTCCTAAACTTTTAACTTTTATATTTCCCCCTTGCTTTGACAGTATACAGATCATCATTCATTTCTCTCTAAGCTAATCTATAAAGTAAAAAATATGTTTCTCTTTTAAGTTAACAAATACTCCCTCCGTTCACTTTTAGTTATCAAGTATTTTAAAAATAAATTTTCATTTTTACTTGTCACTTTTCGTATATCAAGAGAAAAATAATTTAGTTTTTCTATTTTGTCCTTAGCATTAATAACTCAATCCAAATAATTTTCCAAATCCATTAAGACTATACATCATTTAATATGGGTATCATGGTAAATTATGTTGTAACAATAAAATTTTGCGTCGAGAAAAATAAATAATCAAGACTGAAAAATTGCGTAACAAATGTAGTATTTGACTTCAACAAGTAATGAGTGTTACGATCTTTATGGTATTCCTCTGATTCTTCAAGAATGTAAAGTATCTCAATGAGCTTGACTTTGATTTGATTAAAGGCCTTGTAGAGCAAGTATCGCAAGAATCTCCTTCTTGAACTTGAATTTATATTTGATCACGAATAAGTAATTTGATCTCGAACACCTTAGTATTTGATTCGGCTTCATTCTTAATCTTGAACTTGATCTTAAACTTGTAGCTTTAGTGCTTGAGCGCTTGAACTTATAGCTTGTTGAGAAATCTGCAGTGTTTGATCCACGAGCTCTCTACTTGCTTCTTGTTCAATTCTGGTGTCTTCTAGCTTTATGAAGACCTTTATTTATAATTGTAGAGAGTGGTGTGGCTCTGCTATTTGATTGATAGTTTGAACTGACCAATACCATCTAGACACTTGGTACAAATCTATTGGTTGTTGATTTGACTTGGATTGGCACCCTTCTTGACATGTGTGATGTGAGGCTAGAAACTCGTATTTTAGCCGTAGAATTACATTCCAATTACTGCATTTTTATGTGTGCTTAAGCTCAAATGATAGTGAATTACACTTAGTACGTGTTTTATGCCTTGCAGGAAGTGATCCCGAGTCCAAAAGTTAATTTGGAGCTAAATCGATCAATCTGGAGCTTTGAAGTCTGAGTAAAAGCCCAATACATTAAGCCGGGATCGTGTTCGGAGGTCGTGTACCAAGTCTGGATGTCAAAAGAGGATGAAATTATTTCACTCTGGGAAATTTACACTATCGCGCTGCAGCGTGCGCTGCATCTGTGCAATTTTCCAACAGTTTGATAGAAACTCTCTAAACTTCCCCACTACCGCGTCGCACAGTGCGCCGCAGCGTGCAGCACACCTGTACAAATTTTATAGAGAAAAGTCCTATTCTGCGTAGGAAAGGGTGTTTCGTCTGGGCCTGACCCTACTTGGTATAAATACATATAAAATGCTATTTTGAGGACTTTTGACACACTGTAGACCTAGGGAGACTATTTCGGAAGGGAAACAACGTTTGGAGCCATTTCCGGAGGAGATTATCATCGAATTCTTCATTCCTTCATCTTTACTTTGTAATTTAATTATGCAAATTATCTAGAAAATTGTTACTATGAGCATGAGTAGCTAAATACCTAATCTAGGGTTTTGATGGAACCTGTTGAAGGATGACTTTCTCGTTATGTTCATATAGATTTGCCATAGTATTATTTCCATTTGTTCAACTACATTCTTATTGTTGTTGATTAAAGGGCCCTCAATTAGCTGTTCCTATTTAGTGTTCATTACTCGGGAGAGAGTGCATATTTAGATAGTTGTTGAACATCATTACTTCTAACGTATATGAGGGATTAATACGAAGGGTTTAAAGGTGAGATTAGGGATAACGAAACCTTGGGTGTGATCTAAATGAGCTGCACTTAAAGTTAGCTAGCGTAATTCGGGAGAATATGTCTAGTATATTATTGTAATTACTCGGAAGAGAGTTACAATAGTTAGAGTGCTCATGATCGATAGAGAAGACTTAGGCAAATTTATAGCAATCATAGCAAAAAGGATTCTGACAATATGAAAAATCATAACCTTAGACCATTTGCATTCTTGTTTACAAATCGTTTATAGCTAGTTCTTATTTATTGCATTTTTATTACGCAATATTTAGTTAATAAACATCCAATTTGTTACTCAAATATCTCTGAAGATTGAATACGTGAATTTCTGTGAGTCCAATAGCTGTGATTGATAGGTTAATTCCCTATGGGATTCGACTCCGAACTTGTTAACCAGAATATATTTGCAACGACCGCTGTGTCCTTTTTAAAAGGCATAGTTGGCGTGATCAAATTTTAGCGTTGTTGCCAGGGAGTTAGCGGTGTTATTAATTGTAGTTAAAAGAAGTGCAAAAATTCTTAGCGTAATCAATTTTCTTCAATTTAAACTGATCAATGAAATTCTAATATTTGTAGTCTTGGTTGTTACAGGTGCATGCCTAGAAACTCTTCAAGAACTGGTGAATTGTTTGAAGCATTATTAGATCTTGAGAAAGTTTTCAAGGCATTGAATCGTGCAAACAGGAAAGGCAAATAACAATGGAACTCAACCGACAACATTGAACTAGACAGGGAAGACGATAACCTAAATAACAGAAACAACGTGAATGACCCAAACGATCTGGGTGTGGTACCTCTTGTGCTAGAAGCAACACCATATGATTGGGCACAACCCACCGCTGCAACTTAGCAACTGCCATTGTAGTCCCTCAGATACAAGCAGATTCATTCCATATCACAAATAACATGCTACATTTGTTACAGAACAAGGGATTGTTCTCTGGGTCATACGTTGAATATCCTCAACAGCATCTAAAGAATTTCCTGTCAATTTGTGCCATGCAGAGGCAACATAATGTGACACCAGAAGCAATAAATTTTTTGTTGTTTCCATTCTCAGTGACAGGAGCAGCTCAGACTTGGCTTAATTTACTCCCCATAAACTCCATCACTACTCGGGAGGAATTAGTCAAGCAATATTTGAACAAATTTCACCCACCCAATAAGACTGCTCAGCAAATTGATGAGATATTGAGCTTCAGACATAAACCAATAGAGATGTTACAAGAAATGTAGGAGAGATTCCAGGGTCTGCTGGTTACTTGTCTACATCATGGTATTCCGGAGCATATGTCCGGGCAGAGGTTTTACATGGGTTTGGTAGATAGCTTGAAAGCCATTGTCGATGCTTCAGCAGGTGGAGCATTTTTGAGCAAAACGTTCAGAGTAAGAAAGATCCTACTTGACAAGATGGCAGAAAACTCAAAATGGACGACAAGAAATACTCCAATCACTCCTGTGGTTCACTTAGTGGCTTTAGACTCGACTAACTCCATAGCTGAAAATATGGCCACTCTACTGACAGAAATGAGCATCCTCACCAAAAAGGTTGATGACTCAGGCCAGAAGCAACAGGTACACATAGTTGATGCACCTAATGGGGGTTTATGTACATCATGCATTAATCAATCATATGTCTGCTCGTGGAGTGCTAAAGGTGATAACCATCAATATTAGGAGAACATGAATTATGTGGCCAATTACGGGGGACTGAGACCAGGTGGTCAGAATTGGTGTCAGCAGAATCGATAATATAGACCGTCTCGGCAGCCTTACAACAACAATTATAACCATGGGGTTATGCGACCACAGAGCCAAATGGTGCCTTACCAAAGGCAACAAGGGTACAACCAGCAAAATCAGCAGCAGTCTTATCAACAACCTCTACAACAAGAGACTGTGAAACATGAAGATAGGTTTGCTAAACTTGAGGGAATTATGCAAATAGTGATTGGGTCCATTGGAAAACTAACTAATAGAGTAGACTCACATGAGTCGCGATAAAGAATATTGAGATCCAATTTGGACAGATTTCCATGGCCTTAAATAATCTTCCTCATGGGACATTACCTGCAAACACCCAAATCAATCCAAAAGAGCAGGGCCCGAAGCAGCTGATGGCAGTGAGTCTCCGAAATGGTAGAGAATTAGATCTGGATCAAGAAATTGCTCGTGAACATGGACCGACAAGACACTGTGCTAGTACCCGTTGGGTTAGACAATTCAGCAGGGTTAACTGAGGTGACAGTACAGCATGCGCAAGAGAACATCAACAAAGAAGAAGAGGTTGTGAAAGAGATGGAGGTTGTACTATAACCGATAGAAAAAGCAGTGCCTAAACAAGAGAAAATCAAATCACATGAAAGAAGCGACCTCCAGTACCATTCCCACAGAGATTGGCCAAGTATCGGAATGATGAGACGTACAAGAAATTCTTGGAGATGTTGAAGTAAATTGAGGTAAACATTCCACTGATTGATGCTTTAAAGGAGATTCCTGGTTATGCGAAGATGATGAAGGACTTGATGTCCCGCAAGTTTGACTTTCAAGACTTGGCCACGGTTACACTGACTCAGACATGTAGTGATATTGCAACAAGACCCATAGCCGAGAAGTTCTCTGAACTAGGGAGTTTCACAATCCCTTGCACAATAGGCAACTTTGCATTTGTTAAGGCACTGTGTGATCTGGGAGCAAGCATAAACTTTATGCCCTGGATATCTATAAAAGGCTAGGTATTGGAAGAGCTAGACCCACGTATATTTTATTACAACTGGCTGACCAAACAGTGAAGAAGCCCTCTAGAATTCTAGATGATGTATTGGTACATGTTGGGAGGTTTGTGTTCCCAGCAGATTTTGCCATCCTTGACTGTCGGGTTGACGAGGAAATTCCCATAATTTTTGGAAGACCATTCTTGGCCACTGGGAGAGCTTTAATTGATTGTGAAACTGGAGAGCTCAAGAAGAGATTAAACGATAAAGAGATAACATTCAACGTGCAAAAATCTATGCGGAGACCAAGTGAATTTTCTAATTGCTCTCTAACAGATGCGGTGGATGTAGTTTTGGAGGAAGAAGATGAGGCATTGAACATTAAAGACCCTCTAGCAGCCTGACTCATAATCTTAGATGAAGCTAATGGTGAAGACTTAGCAGAGTGGGTACTTGCTCTTGAAGGGAAAGATTTTTGGAGAAGGGAGCTCAAATTTGAGCCCGTACTCTTAGAGGAAAGAAAACCTCCTCCAGCTAATCCATCAATAGAAGAGCCACCAAAGTTGGAACTAAAACCACTGTCATCTCATCTCAGGTATGTATTCTTAGGACCTAACTCAACTCTACCTATTATTATCTCATCCAGTTTGTTAGATGTGCAGGCAGAACAAATTTTGTAGGTACTAAATGAGTGCAAGACTACAATTGGGTGGACTATTGCAGACATAAAGGGGATCAGCCTGGCCTTGTGCATGCATAAGATTTTACTGGAAGATGGACACAAACTTTCCAGAGAACATCAAAGAAGGCTAAACCCTAACATTAAAGAAGTTGAGAAAAAAAGAAGTGATAAGTGGTTAGATGCGGGAATCATATTCCCTATCTCTGACAGCAACTGGGTTAGCCCAGTGCAGTGTATACCAAAAAATGGAGGTATGACAGTAGTGAAAAATGAATTAATCTCTACACGAACAGTCACAAGTCGGCGAATCTGTATGGATTACAGGAGGCTGAACTTGGCTACTAGGAAGGACCATTTCCCATTGCCATTCATTGATCAGATGCTAGATGGATTGGCAGGGAGGTCTCATTTTTGCTTTCTGGATGGGTACTCAAGGTGTAATCAAATTTTATTACCCTAGAGGATAGAGAGAAAACGTTGTTCACTTACCCTTATGGAATCTATGCTTTTCGGCGAATGTCGTTTGGCCTATGCAACACAGCTTCCATATTCTATAGGTGCATGATGGCCCTCTTCACAGATATAGTAGAGGAAATAATGGAGGTTTTCATGGATGACTTCTTAGTAGTGGGGAACTCATTCGATGATTGCCTTGTGAACTTGAGAGGAGTTTTTAAAAGGTGTATCGAGACTAATCTGGTACTCAATTGGGAAAAGTGCCATTTCATGGTACAAGAAGGTATAGTCTTAAGGCACCTAGTGTCAAGTAAAGGTATAGAGGTAGATCATGCAAAGGTTGATGTGATAGAAAAGCCTCCACCACCCACTTCCATCAAAGCAATCAGAAGTTTCCTTGGGCACGTCGATTTCTATAGGAGATTTATAAAATATTTTTCCAAAATTGCTAACCCTTTGTGTAAATTGCTTGAAAAAGATCACCCTTTTGTATTTTTTGATGACTGCAGAGTAGTGTTTGAGGAATTAAAGAAGAGGCTAGTAACAACACCTATCATAGTTTCCCCTGACTGGGAGCAACCGTTTGAGTTGATGTGTGATGCAAGTGATTATGCTATGGGAGAAGTTCTTGGGCAGAGAAAACATAAAATCATGCATCCAATATACTACGCAAGTAGAACGTTTAGTGGAGCCTAACTAAATTACACTGTGACCGAGAAAAAGATATCGGTATTGGTGTTCGCATTTGACAAATTCATGTCATACCTGATAGGCTCGAAGGTAATTGTTTATACTGACCATGTTGCTCTTAGGTACTTAATCGAGAAGAAGGAGTCAAAACCACGCCTAATTCGATGGGTGCTACTGCTGCAAGAATTTGATTTGGACATCCGTGAACGAAAGGGAACGGAGAACCAAGAAGCCGATCATTTATCTAGGCTGGAAGGAGCTAAAAAGAAGGTTGAGGTAGAAGAGATTCTGTAAACTTTTCCAAATGAACAACTACTAGCCACGAGCCTCGAGGAAGCGCCATGGTATGCAGACATTGCAAACTACCTGGCGAGCGATGTTGTTCCTTATGACCTTTCCTCTGTTCAAAAGGAAAAGATCTTTTATCATTGTCGCATGTATTATTGGGATGAGCCTTATCTGTTCAGTATTTGTATTGATAACATGATCCGGAGATGTATCCCCGAGATAGACCAATCTTCTATTTTGCAGGCATGTCGCGCATCACCATATAGTGGGCACTTCGGGGGAGTAAGGACAGCTGCGAAAACCTTGGAGTTGGGCTTCTACTGGCCAACACTATTCAAAGATGCACATCTATGGATAAAGGGGTGTGATGAGTGCCAATAAACCGGGAATATTTCCCGCCGACATGAGATGCCGATTAACCCAATTCAGAAGGTAGAAGTGTTTGATGTATACGGGATCGACTTCATGGGGACTTTCATTAGCTCATATGGCAACAAGTTCATACTCATCGCTGTGGACTACGTGTCCAAATGGGTAGAAGCTGCAGCACTCCCTACAAATGATGCAAAGGGGGTAATTGGTTTTTTGAGAAAGAACATATTCACCCGATTTGGCACCCCAAGGGAAATAATCAGTGACGAAGGCACTCACTTTTGTAAATGAGCCTTTAGCAAAGTTGTTGGAGAAGTATGATGTACGCCACAAGGTGGCCACCCCATATCATCCACAAACAAGCGGGCAAGTGGAAGTCTCGAATAGAGAAATAAAAAGTGTGCTGACTAAGGCTGTGAATGCTACTAGAACAAATTGGGCGAGGAAGTTAAATGATGCACTTTGGGCTTATCGAACTGCTTTTAAAACTCCAATGTCGCCATACAAGTTGGTGTTTGGGAAGGCGTGTCATTTAATAGTAGAGTTGGAGCATAGAGCTTGGTGGTCGTTGAGACAGTTGAATCTCGATATGGAAGCTGCACGAAGAAGTAGAGTCACGGAGTTGCGCGAGCTTGATGAGTTCCGCTATCATGCTTTTGAGAGCACAAGATTATACAAGGAGAGAATGAAGATGATACATGATAAGAATATTATTGAGCGGAATTTTAAACCCGGAGATACGGTATTTCTATACAACTCAAGACTAAGGTTATTTTCGGGCAAATTAAAGTCACGATTGTCAGGGCCATTTCGTGTGGTTCAAATTCACCCCACTGGTACCGTAGAGATTGCTGCGGAAAATGACTCTCGCACGTTCAGAGTCAATGGGCACAGATTAAAACATTATGTAGGCATGGATAAGGCAAAGGAAGTGTCAGTGACCTATTTTATCGAGCCTCCGATGTTGAGCGTACCTTAAATGCGCTTATTTGCGTCGTGCTGCGACGTTAAATCAGGCACTTGTTGGGAGGAAAACTAATTTTTAACCTCACTAAACCATAATTGTAGTTTAGGATTATCAAAATTTAGGAGTTATGAGATTTGTTTGGGTAGGTACAAGCATGAATTGGACATAAAATAAGTATAATAAGTATATAATAGAGTCGGGGTGCAACGCGTAAGCTAAATGTCGAAAACAAAGCGAACTTTGTAAAAAATGGCATAACACGCCGCATGTGGCGTCGTGCCAGGCCAAACAGGTCTGAGAAAGAAAAAAAGCATGGCCTCTAATAAAAATACACTACCGCCGCATGGGGCGCCGCAGTGTGCGACGCGGCCGTGCGTAACTTTAAAAAATATTTTTTTTTGTTTCTTTTAACCAACACCCGTTCAACATCCCCCCTTTACTCTTCCTCATTCCCTACAGAACATACGCTCCAGTCCTCCCCCCAATTCCCCCACTCTCTTTTCTTCTCAAATTCCTTTCCCGCATATACCTCTTATCCCTTCCATTCATCCTCAAGGTACAATGTCTCGCTGCCCGAGAAAACGCTCTAACATTGGTTCTTCTGAATACTTCTAGTAGCCGTCAAGGTGACGGGCACCTCCCCTGCCCCAGTGAAGGAGGAAGAGGAGCGCATTAACCCTGATGCGGATAAGGTACCAGCGTGCAAATATGGTATACAGCCTGTTCAAGCTCATGCTCAATGCTGGTTCTAAACATTTGTCTCGGCGGTGCCACCGGAGCCTGAGGTTGCTATTGACAATGGGAAGTTGGTCTGCAAATATAGTGAGATATACAACAAAATTCGGGCTTTGGGTTTCGATAGTTTGTTCCGTCCAGGTGGTGCGGTGAATGTGACTCTAGTCAAAGAATTTTATGCTAACTGGCAACCTGAGGCTAGCCTAGATGCTGTTTACAAAGTACAGGTACGGGGTAAAGTGATTCCATTCTCCTCCCAAGTGATCAGTCAGATTATGGGCTTTACAGAGCATTACCACAAGCTTTTTCAGAGGTTTCTCTATCGTCCAGACTATCCGGCTATCTACCGACTGTTATGTGGCGCTGACTCTTCTATAAGGACATGAAGAAGAGTACATTCTATAAGGACACTGATGTCCCACAACTGAAAGCATGTTTGATCTATGCCTTGTTTACACGGATGCGGGTCGATCTTGGAAAACTCATGCTGGAGCATATTGCTAGAGTGCGACCACTTGGGGCCCCCGTATATATTACCCGAGTATGATCACTCGATTGTTGTGAGCACACCATGTAGAGGAGGAGTTTTACTATGATCGGACTATTTTGGTGACTTATCTTATTAAGGCCTATGATGTTACGTTGGTGATAGACCCCCTGTTACTATTGTTAATTCGAACCAGAGGTTGGTCCGCATTGAGGAGATGCTACAGCTACTGTTTGCTAACTTGTGCCTTCGTGCTGCTCGGGGGGTGGCCAACTTGGAGGAGTTACAACAAGATCACCCCCTTTCTGCTATCACTCAGCAGTGGTTGGCGTTGGCGAGAGGAGGACAACTGCCACCAGATGAGGATGTGAACTCTATTCCCTTTGATAATGAAGAGTATTTGCGCACCTTCGAGGGTGCTGATGATTAGGCCTTGGGCCTCAGGGAGTCACCTTTTTGCTCTTGATTTTACTGTTTTGCATTGGGGACAATGCAATCTCTTAAGTGTGGGGTGGGGTGCTCCTATTTGATTGTACTTGATTTTTTTTAATTTGTCAATTGGTTTTGTTTGATTTGTTTCTTGCTTTTGTAGATACTTTGGTCTGTAAACTATAATTTTGGACTCTTTCGGCCTGTAATAGTTAGTAATTAAGTGTTTAGTTCGACTCTTCCCAACTATAGATTTCGGCGACTAGTTTCTTGAGGGAAATGAGTTGAAAGGAAATTTATGTGTGTGTGTGTGTGTGTGTGTGTGTGAAAATCCAAAAATATGTCTTCTATTTTAGTATTTTTTTTAGGTAGTGTAACAATTCCCCCTTGGTTTTTCTTTGTTTCGCGGTTCTTTTCCAAAAGGGTTTTGCTTGAATAGGGTGTAGGTAAATCTTTTTATTTTTTAGGAATTAAGAATCTTTAGTCAAAAAGCTAATTTAAAGGATCAATTTTCCTTAACTCCATATGCCTTGAGAGTGGTAAGTGCCTTAGTTTTGACACCTAGGTTCAATTCTTGACTCTTAAATAAGTACCTTAAATTGTGTGATTATAACTGTGCTTAACTGCTTTGACTAGAGAGTCTTGATGAGTTCAATCCTAAGTGAGTTTTGTGCCATGTGCTTGTAAGGTTTTGTGCTATTCTGTGCGTTGCATTTGATGCCTAGAACTTGCCCCGTGTGTTTGCAAAGCGAAATAGTAGTTTTGTTCAGTTTTGGAGGTGATATAAGCGTTTCCTTGTTGAGCCAGATATATATATTTTACCCGCCTAACTGTTATGAATCATAGTTAACCCTTTCGAGCCTAAAATCCTGTTATTTGGCAACTACATTATAAGTCTTACCCAATTGTTTGAATTGACCATATATTTGAACCTTTTTACCTCTCATGAGCACTGGAATTGTAATGAACCTTGAAAAGGTTAAAGTATGGGTTGATTGGTTTGGCTTTTGAGTGGAGCTAATAAAATAAGGAGAAAGGTGCACTATTTTGAAAAAGTAAGAGCCATTGGAATTGGACAAAAAAAGAGAAAAAATATTATAGTTATATTGCTGTAAAAAATATTCTTTGATAGTAGTGACTCTCGAGATAATTGTGCTTAAAAAGAAGTATGGGGTAATATACATTAAGGCGAAGGAAGAGTTTTGGTTTGACTTAAGGATGGGCTTGTGTGTTTAAGTATATGTATTAAAATGCTTAAGGGAGGTGTAGTCACTCACATCCAAATGTATCCTACCCGACCTGTAGCCTACATTACAACCAATTAAAGTCCTACTTGATCCTAGACTAAATGAGCTCGATTAGTAGGGTAGTACACTACGGGCAAGCCTATGGTGCATCGTTTGTGGCATTTAAATATTATTTCTGAGAGTGAGTGAATTCTTTCTATCTTTTGTTCCTAAGTGTGTTAAATTTTATTCTGTGGAACTACTCTCTTTTGTTGTGTGAGGGCGCTTGGTTAATTAAGGAAAGGTAATGTCATTGACCTCTACATTAGAATGAGTGGGAGAGTTGTGAATAATGCATGGTACTTTTGAGTAGAATCTTAAGGGTGGGATGTTATGATAAGGTTCTCAATCTACTTTAATTGTTCCTGGCATGATGTATTAGGGAGGTTGTTGGATGAAAGGTTGTCCCTAGGTGAAGTGTAGTTTAAATGCTCGAGGATGAGCAATGGTTTAAGTATGGCGTATTGATGTGAGACTAGAAACTCGTGTTTTAGTCGTAGTATTACATTCAAATTACTGTATTTTTACGTGTGCTTAGGCTCAAACGATAGTTAATTACACTTAGTACGTATTTTATGCCTTGCAAGAAGTGATCCTGAGTTCAAAAGTTAATTTTGAGGTAAATTGATCAATTTGGAGCTTTGAAGTCTGAGTAAAAGCACAATACAACAAGTGGGGATCATGTTCGGAGGTCGTGTACAAAGTCAGGATGTCAAAAGAGGATGAAATTTTTTCACTTTGGAAATTTACACTGCCGCGCTGCACAGTGCGCCGCATCTGTGCAATCTTCCAACAGTCTGATAGAAACAGCTCTCTGAACTTCACCACTACCGCGCCACAGCGTGCAACACGCCTGTATAAATTTTACAAAGCCAAGTCCTATTTCGCGTAAGAAAGGGTGTTTCGTCTGGGCTTGACCATACTTGGTATAAATACATATAAAAATGCTATTTTGAGGACTTTTGACACACTGTAGACCTAGAGAGACTATTTCGGAAGGGAAAAATCATTTGGAGCCATTTCTGGAGGAGATTAGCATCGAATTCTTCATTCCTTCATTTTTACTTTGTAATTTAATTATGCAAATATTTGGGAAATTGTTACTATGAGCATGAGTAGCTAAATATCTAATCTAGGATTTTGATGGAACCTGTTGAAGGATGACTTTCTTGTTATGTTAATATAGATTTCCCATAGTATTATCTCTATTTGTTCAACTATATGCTTATTGTTGTTTATTGAAGGGCCCTCAATTAGATGTTCCTATTTAATGTGCATTACTTGGGAGAGAGTGCATATTTAGGTAGTTATTAAACATCATCACTCCTAACGTGTATGAGGGATCAATACGAAGGGTTTAAAGGTGGGATTAGGGATAACGAAACCTTGGGTGTGATCTAAGTGAGCTGCACTTAAATTTAGCTAGCATAATCCGGGAGAATATGTCTAGTATATTGTTGTAATTACACGGGAGAGAGTTAACAACAGTGAGAGTGCTCATGATCGACAGAGAAGACTTAGGCAAATTTATAGCAAACATAGCGGAAAGGATTCCGACAACAGGGGAAATCATAATCGTAGACCATTCCCATTCTTGCTTACATACCGTTTATAGCTAGTTCTTATTTACTTCATTTTTATTACGTAATATTTAGTTAATAAACATCCAATTTGTTGCTCAAATATCTCTGAAGATTGAATACGTGAATTCTTGTGAGTCCAATAGCTGTGATTGTTAGGTTACTTCCCTGTGGGTTTCGACTCCGGATTTGTTAACCGGAATATATTTGCAACGATCGCTTTGTCCTTTTCATTGGCTCATTTATTTTATTTGGATTGCCACATCATTTGACATATGGCATAATTTTTTTATTTGCTCGTTCTTTTGACTTGAATTGCCACATCACTTGACACGTGACATGAGCCTCGTCTTTAAGAAGGGCTAATAGCCATTTGGACCTTGGGTTAATGAATTGTGCTTATCATTTAATTTGTAGTCCAATTAAATGAACTAATCCAACACATATATATTGAGTTTAAATAATTAGCCCAATTTACTAGCCACATTATTTGTTTGGACTAATGTCTTGAATTAAATATGGTCCAAATTATTTTATGGATTTAAATCCGATTAAATTTAAATGCTTACATATGCGCCTTATTTATTATTTCTTAAGAGGTGTACAAAATCAATAATGGATAAGTAAAAGTAAACTGAGGGAGTATGTTGGAATAATTCTTGTCATTTTTTGTTTTTATATATAAAATAACAAAGAAAAAAAGAATGTGAAAGTGAGAAAAGAAAAGTGTCTCGATTAATTAATTCATGTATTGACATGGAATATATCAAATTGCTCCTCAAAAGGAAATGCAACTATGTTGGTCAAATCTACTTTCACTCGAATTAGGACTTTTAAATTGCATTTGGTTAAGCAATATGTTGTATTTCCTTTTCCTAGTCAAAAAAAGGAAAATATAAGTCGGTTATGCTATTTTCCATGCATTATAAAAAGGATACCCTAAACCCTAATTAACCCTCCGTCCACAATTCAAACTCTCATACAAAGCTGCCGGAGATAGAATTAAGGAGCCATGGCCATGGAAGTCAGTTTACAACATGAAATTGACACGGATGATGACATGCTCTACTTAACCACCATACGAGCAAATAAAAAACCCATCATAGTGGAAACTTTATGGAATGGAATAGATTATCCTAATGATTCCCTAGTCATCGATTGGATATCCAAAATAAAAAAAATTCAAGAGAAAAAGAAACAAAAGAATCTAATCTTGAGTCTTTTCGCTGATCGTAAGGCACAGTACAAGAACAGCGGCTTTTCATACTATGATTGCAAAGGCCAAGTATCAAAAGCTCCTTTTGAGCTCTTACAATTATGTTATGATAATCACTGCCTTTTCTACGAATTCGAACTTTATTACCCAAATAAGAAATATCCGCTGGCTCTCTGGAAATTTTTGTCTGATAACAAGACAATTGTAGTTGGTTTAGGGATTGAGGATGTGGTCAAGAAGCTGGAAAAGGATTATAATATAAAGATTAGCAATTGGGTGGATTTGAGGGATAAGGCTAGGGAAAAGGCTATTTTTGGTGAAATTGCTAATAATTGTAGTGTGGAGAAATTGGCTAAGAAGGTTTTGGGTGATGAATGGGATGTGAAGAAACCTGCTACCATGGAATGGTGGAATCCAGAAGTTGAATGGTTTCTTTCAGATGATAAGGTTAAATTTGGATCATTGGATTCTTTTCTTGCTTATAGAATCGGCGTAGAATTGTTAAAAGATTAATTACTACGTACTTCTGTTTTTTTTTTTTTTTTTTTTATTGTGAATGTTTCGGTTTTCTTTCTGTTTTAGTTTATTAATTAATTTCATAGATCAATTTCTTGTCTAGAGAATTCTAGAATAGCTAGGGTTTATAATTAGAAGGTTAATATATATCTGGCCTGGATTCATGGAACTTTAACACGTGGCTCAAGGGCCTGGCCATATAATATAAGTCCCTTGGGAGACAATCATGAGGCACAACTCGTACAGAAAAGAAAGGCAAAATAAAGCATTTGGTAGCCTTAGCTTAAGTATGGACGCTCACCACTGTGTCCCGAACCAAAAAGATCAGTCTCGGAGTTCGTCAGCCAACACCAAAATCTCTAAATTCAATGTTACCGTAATGAGCCAGCCGACCCATTAAGTATCATTTATCACTTTTGTAAAGTGGGATTAGACTTAAAGTAGATCTGTACATAGTGAATAGTATAATGCATGCAAAATGTAATACAATAAATAATAATAATAATACCACATTAGGGGCCCCTCTTATGTACAACATTAGGAAATTATATCGGGGAGGTATTTTAGACAATAATTGCGTCGAGAAAATAAAATCTGGCCGAAAAATATTGCAATAATCGTAGTATTTTATTTTAATTATTTGAGTGTATAATCTCTATGAATCCTCTGATTCTTCTTTTCAATAGTAAATAAATTCAAGGACCTTTAAGCTTGATCTTGAATATGTAGTTGTCGCTGTTGTCCTTTTTTCTTTAAAAGGGTGTGAATGGGAAATGGAAGAGGCGCCTTTTGGATTGCACATTTCTATCTCACCCTTCCTTTATCTATAAATTTGGAGGCTTACCTCATTTTTAAGATACGGAAAAATTTGAAAATTTCTCCCCCCTTTTCTATATTGTTGCATTATTTTTAAATAAACATAAGTGTCGAGTGTGATTTTCTTCGTCTGTTGAGTTCGCTGAAATTCCGTAGTTTCGATTGCCAGTATTGCAGAATAGTTATTCCGTTCTATCCTGGGAGGAATTAATCCAAAACCTTAGGCAACAGTGAGGGGATTAAATTCCTTAAGGGCACACAAGCAACTTATGGGCTCGGAATTATTATTTCACGTTTTGTTTATTGAACTAACGTTTGTTTACTTCTTTGATTTTCTAATTTTTAACACAGTATCACCAACAATCTTAAGGAATGTAAATGTATCTTCTGATTGTGTTTTTCAAGCACATATAACGCAGTGTTGGAGCACTATTATTGGAAAAATGAATTTCAAGATGGTTTTTAACATTTGATCGTTGCTCTTTGAGTTTGGATTTCAGGTTGATCACATTCTAGTAACCAGAACACAAGGAAGTCAAGTGAAATTCTCCAAGCATAAATGAATAATTGATGTCGACGGACATGTCAGGAAAGCAAATTAAAATTACATTCCTTAATCCTTTGATTTCTTATCAGTTCCAAGTTGATTTGCAATGACTAAACTTTCCATTATCCAAAGAAGGTTGTCGAATTTTTTTTTTTCTGGCACAA
The DNA here is from genome assembly GCA_026770625.1 of Nicotiana glauca. Lineage (NCBI taxonomy): Eukaryota > Viridiplantae > Streptophyta > Magnoliopsida > Solanales > Solanaceae > Nicotiana > Nicotiana glauca. The sequence goes on from MU773821.1 coordinate 145,411, forward strand.
AATATTAGTGAAAGATGATGGTCCAACCAATGACTACTGGCAGAACTGGTGGTGTTATAAGTGTGAATTGAGAGCGCTGCTCTGTAAAGCAGTCCCAAGAGGCAATGGTTGTGCCTCCCAAAGATCACCACCACAATCACCGAGCCATTTTCTTTTGGTCCTTTCCCTTACCAAGTCAAAGGGTTTCACCACGGCTGTCCCAAGCAACTTATTGCGCCCGCTTGGGTCAGAAGCTCACGCAACTGAGCTCAGCAATGTTAGTTGTCTTCTCTATCAAATATCAAATATAAAGTGACAAACATTCCACCACATTAATGCCCCCATTTGGGTTACAAGCCCTCATTACTAAGCCCTCATTACTAATTATTTGATCTAGTTGTATCAGATGTTACTCGGTTTGAAGATTTAAAAACTTCACCGTTTATTAATTCTGAATGTGTCAGATTGGTTTGAAGATTAACGTTTATTAATTCTGGCTATGTCGTGACACAAACAATAATTCTTATGGTTGGCTCTACAACGTAATAGGGGTGATGAATGTGAATCTCCTTTTCAAAAAATATGTTTGGAATGTGGTATTATTTATCAATCGATTTCCCCTTACTTAGCTCAATCTAATAGAATTGCGGAAAGAATGAGTAGAACGTTAAAGGACATGATAAAACGCCTAGTTGTAAGTTCTGGTTTACCCTAGATCTTGTGGGGAGAAGCTATTCTTACAGCTAATTGAATAATCAATTGAGTTCCCCGTAGCAAAACATAATCTATTCATATGAAAATGAATGAAAGGAAGAAAACCCAACTTGAAATATTTTCAAGTGTGTGGGTTATTTGGGTAAAGTGAAAGTTCTTAAACCCAAAAGGATAAAAAATCGGATCGGAAATTGTTGATTCCGTTTTCATAAGATATGCAACAAATAGTAAGGCATATCGCTTTCTGCTGCTTCATAAATCAGAAAATACCGACATTCATATTAATACGGTTATCGAATCAGATAATGCGAAATTCTTAGAGAATATTTATCTGTATAAAAAGGAATGTGAGTCGTCTAGTGAAATATCTAAGCTACCTCAGGAAGAAGCAAAAGGAAAGTATACCTAATGAGATAAGTCCAAGACGTCAAAGGACAACTGCTTCTATTGGATCATATTTTCTGACATTCTTATTAAAAAATGAGCTTCAAACTTTGGAAGAAGTTATGTCTTCCTCAAAAAGAAGCTGTCAATAGTAAGATAAAATCCATATTAAGTAATCATACTTGGGAAAATGGTTGATCTTCCTCCAAGAAATAAACCTTTGGATTCTAAGTGGATTTTCAAAAGGAAAATAAAAGCTGATGGTATAATTGACAAATATAAGGCAAGATTGATTAAGGATTAAGACAATGAGAAGGTCTTGATTACTTTGACACATGATTACCGTAACGAGAATTACATCTATTCGGATGGTAATAGCGTTAGCCACCGTGTCTGGCCTTAAAATCCATCAGATGGAAGTAAAAGACAACTTCTTAAATAGAGATTTGGAGGAAGAAATTTATATGAAATAACCTGAAGGGTTCATGGTTCATGGAAAAGAAAAGAAGGTGTGTCAACTTGTTAAGTTACTTTACAGACTAGGACAAGCACCCAAACAATGACATGCGATATTTGACCAAATAATATTGTCAAATAATTTCAAAAATTAATGAGTGTAAACAAATGTGTTTACGTTAAGGATATTTCAAATCATATAATCATCTTTTGATTATATATGATATGTTGATGAAATATTTGAAATGTGGGGGATTTTAGTTTATGCATGACAAAAGCCGATGTTAGACGTAATGTTTAAATTATATAATTTTTGAATCCCATTGATATAGTAGTTGGTAAATTCATCAGTTGTCTAGTCTTAATGAAGGCTAGTTGATGAAACTACTAATTCGAAAGTTGGTCATGTGCCTTTCTCGGAAAGTCATTTTCTTTATTAAAAATTTATATTGTTTAGTTCTTTTATGAAATAATGTCACTTTGAAGATTGTGATTTTTCATAGAAAGATACGTCTGTACGTTTTAGTATGGACATGACCATTCATGAACGAATGTATTAATACGTTGGTCTATAATGAGGTGAACCAACCGATGAACATAACCAAAATCCATTGCAAGTTGGATTTATTTCCTAAATGAAGGTGCTATAATTTGCATATCATAAAGACGTATGAATAAATAGCATAGAAATGCTTGGAAATGGCGGAGTGATTGCGAAATGTATTATATATTAAACTATAGTGGAGGCTGAGTTTATAGCTATAGACAAGGCCGGTGAAGAACTTGAATGGCTCCGGAATTTCTTGAAAGATATTCTATTTTTGCCCAAACTTTGGCACCTATATGTATAGATTGTAATAGTTAAGCAACAATAGGAAGGGCTGGGAGCGTTATGTATAACGGAAAGTCTCGTCACATAAGACGCAGACATAGAACCGTTAGACAACTACTTTCTAGTAGAATTATCACAATTGATTATGTAAAGTCAAAGGATAATGTGACGGATCTGCTTACAAAAGGCCTAACTAGAGAGAGGGTTGAGAAATCATTGAATGGAATGGGACTATGGCCGAGGACAAGTCATCATGGCGGTAACTCTACCTAGAATTTTGGAGGTCCGAGATCTAGGTTTAAGGAGTGCAAACAAAGTTATGCATGACCGGTTCAACATTATCAAATATAATATTTTAGTCCATTCTCGTGATGAAGACAATTTTTAGTAACAAGGATAAAATGTTAAGACATTTTTTAATGATTTCTAAGTTTGATACAGGGTATATCAAATAGTGTATCTACGGGATAACACATTTAGGAATCACCTATGTAAGTATGAAGTGTAAGCCGCTTCAAGGAGAATTCTGTAAGGCCAATTCTCTACGCACTTATGAACCAGGTGGTGTTCATGGCTGAAACGAACACAACAATGAGAACCAAACACGGTTAAGGGTTGATTATGTGACTTATGGTTGTCTAGGTATACACCAAAGCTCGACGGTTCAAAGATATTAATTCTACCAATTGACCGAGTATATCCGACATAAGTTCACTACGGAAAGTTCAAAGGGAAACCTACTTATCCAGATGCGATTAATCCTTACTTGCGAATCACACTTTATTTTCATGCATTTTTTTCACATATGCCCATTCCCCATTCATGTGGGGGATTGTTGCGGTTTTTTCTTTAAAAGGGTGTGAATGGGAAATGGAAGAGGCACATTTTGGATTGCATCTTTCCATCTGACCCTTCCTTTGTCTATAAATTTAGAGGCTTGCCTCATTTTTAAGATATGGAAAAATTTGAAAATTTATCCCCTCTTTTCTATATTGTTACATTATTTTCAAATAAACATAAGTGTCGAATGTGATTTTCTCCGTCTGTTGAGTTTGCTGAAATTCTGTAGTTTCGATTGCCAGTATTGCAGAATAGTAATTTCGTTCTATCCTGGGAGGAACTAATCCAAAACCTTGGGCAACAATGAGGGGATTAAATTTTTTAAGGACACACAAGCAACTTGTGGGTTCGGAATTATTATTTCACGTTTTGTTTATTGAACTAACGTTTGTTTACTTCTTTGATTTTCTAATTTTTAACACAGTATCATCAACAGTCACCACGAACAATGATCTTGTTCTTGAGCTTTAGCTTGATTGCTTGAATTTGACCTTGATTTGTTTTTCGTTCTTGAGCTTGAACTTGATTTGTTCTTCGTTCTTGAGCTTGAACTTGATTGCTTGGAGCTCGAAACTTGTGGAGGAATTTGCAGTGTTTGATCCACGAGCTCTTTCTTGCTTCTTGTTATAATTTATAGTGTATTTTTTGAGTTATGAAGATCCTATTTATAGTTGTGGAAGGAAGGAATTGTGATAAGAACAAACTCTTTCCGACCAATAAAATTGAAGTGTGACATGGCCGCATTTGATTGGCCAGAACATGTCACTTGCACAAGTAGCGCAGTTTCATTGGCCTTCTAATATGACTTGACATGCCTTGTCATTTTAACACATAACACGATCATATTGTCTCTTCCGTTTAACTTGGCGCGCCATGTCATTTGACACATGGCACCAAACTGGGCCTCTAGGAAGATGGCATATTGGGCTTAATGTAGTGGGCTAATCACTTTAGCCCAATTAAATAGGCTAGCCTAATGAGTTAAGACTTATTTATTTAATCCATATATATTGGACTTATATAATTAATTTAATTATATTAGCCCATAATATTTATTTAGACCAATATAACTTGAATTTAAAATATAGTCCAAATTATTTTATGGATTTTATTTTAATAAAATTTATATGCCTATAAATTCCCCATACTTCAAGACTTGTCGGGTATAGAGTCATCAAATCTTCGAGACTAGACTTGAAGTATCTCGAGATAATAGCGTATAGAGCACATATAAATCATTTATACGTGTTTGATTCAAAAGATATTGGAACCTTATTGAACAAATCAATCAATGAAAAAGATGAGGGTAAATATTAGCTAAGCATAATAATCTCTAGAACAAAAAGAATATAAGATGAATACAACAGATAATGTTTCTTGATCTTATGAAGATTAGTGATTGAGTATTAGAGATGCCAATACTTCTTTGTAGAAGAGTATTACAATCAATGGTCTGTAATTTAGAAAGATAGTAAAAACTGCCCCCTTACAAGGTTCTTTTCCCACTATATATAAGGGACAGACCCCTTCTGGGTCCTAAAAGGCATATTACGAGGAATATTCCTAACACTCCCTATCGGACCTATGTTACTGCAAGAGTCGTGCAGTCTTTGTTCGCTTACCGGTGATCCTTCAAGGGTCATTAAGCTACGAGGATATCGTCATCGGTCGTATTCATCAACGGTCGTGGTCATCCAAATTTAGACCCATACAGTTAGTCCTTCCGCTTGTCGAGGTCGCAACTTGGCGCGTCTTTGATAAGCGGACACCATTCACCCTTCGTGGAGAAATTTGGTTTCATGGAGCGTCATGACTTGGCCAACAATGGGGGTCAACGTGCTTAACTAGACACTGGTGGTGTTTTATCGAGAAATGATGTCATTTGTCTTTTCTTCATCATTATGCATGTTTTCAAAACTGGGGTTGACGGCTTGTTGCTTCAATTTTGGTACCATCCTACAGTCTTTTCCTCGATTCCGGTGCTACTCTGTAGCTTTTCGCTTTGATTCCGCTGCTACCCAATCCTATAAATAGGGGAGGGTTTGTTTCTTTGAAAACTCTTGTCCATTTCATCTCTTATCCTTCTTTCATACCTCTCTCGTGTTTAACATTTTCTTTACTTCTTTTTCTTCTTCCCATTTTTCGTTCATATTCCTCTCTGTTACTTTACCATATTATCGTCAGGGAGATGCCTAGATCACACCGATCTCGAGAAGGGGTTTCTGATGCCACTCTGATATCCATGGCTCCTCCTTTTAGTGATGAGGGCATGATGGAGGAGGAAAGGGATAGATTTCCTACCGTTGAGGAGTTGTTGCCGAGACACCCTATGTCTCGAAGTGATTTTCTCAAAGATTCTCCAAAACGGAGAAAGTTTACCTCGATTCTCTCCGTGTAAAGTGTAACATCCTTGCCCACATTGATATGGTTCCAGCGGGAAGGGATTTTGTGGAAGCTCATAGGCCTGGGTACTGTGCCTTTTATGAGTACCCCTTTATGATCGGTTATTACTACCCCTTTCTTCCATTAGCGGAGGAATTCTGTCGATTCTACCAGATCTGCCCAGCTTAACTTTACGCTTAAAATACTCCTACTGCTGACAAAATACAGGAAGTTGGCGGGGTTTGAGGTTATGGTTCACCACCTTTTGCACTTATTTTCACCAAGCTTTCATAGGGGTACCATGGTGCATTTGAGGCATCGCAGGACAAAGGGGCCGGTAGTTGGGACCGATGATTGGGCGAGTCATAAGTTTTGGTACAAGTATTTCTTCGTCAGAACTGCCCATATCGTGTGTGACCCTGCTAGGTTCCTGGAGCGATGGAATGATAAATGTGAGTGTCACCACTTATTTTACTCTTCTCTCCTTTTTTTTTCTTCTTCATTTCCCTTAGTGTTTGTTTACCTCTCGTTTGCAGCTATAGGAAGCCCACCTCGCCCTATTGCAGGTATAAGGGATTGGGTAGCTCGTCTGCTTTCCCATGCAGTGGAGACTCGAGACAAGCCTATTTTCATAAAGCACTTCGGGCCAAGAGTCTCGTCTAGTAAGTGATTTCTCTTATATCACTCGTTGATTATGTGCCATTGTTTGTTGATACAACTTTTTTCTTTTTGATAACAGGTCGAGAAGCTTCTAGGCGTAGGGCTCCAGTCCCTGCATTTTGACAGGTTGTTGCTGCTGCAGGGATGCAGTTTACACTGAATGAGTCCATCCAGGAGGGTCGGGCTCAAACGATACAGACAGGAGATCCTTCTCGCGAGATGGTCATGAGGGAAGAGACCTCTTCTGTGTCGGTCCATTACCCCGCAGACGAACCCTCTAATGGGGATAAGTCATTGCTGAGGAAGAGGAAGAGAGTGGAGCTTGGGAAAGAGGTGGTCGTGGATGCTGGTAGGAGCAAGATGGGTGCTTCCTAGACGGTACCTGTGCCCCCATTTATGGCTGATGCTATTGCAGCGAGGAGGTCCCCTCAAATGGAAGGGGTGTACCCAGGAGGTGGTTCCATGCGTTCCGCCGAAGGTGGCGCATCTTTTAACATTAGAGGGGGCCTACGATTCGAAGCCGATGACTCGAGTTTGGATGTCAACCCAGTAGATTTTCGTGAATTTTTAGAGCGCCATGCTCATGTTGAGGTTAGGATGGAGGGCTCTGATCGGCATATAGTTGTCCCTAGGGACTATAACATGATGTCGAACTGCGACTAGGTGGCGTTTTCTTAGCCCCTTTATGTGCCTCCCCCGAGAGCGAGGCTCTTATAATGATGAACGATACGAAATTGTCCTGGAACATCACTGGCGTGGCCTTACGGGTAGATATCTTTCTCTTCCATTTCGTCGTTGGGTTCGCGCTACTATTTTTGGCCTATCTTTTATTTTGGCTTTTTCTTGTTGTACCTGACCCTTATCATGGAGATTGAACGTAAGCACTGGGAAAGGAAGAGGATGGCCATCTATGAGAAGATGTTCTCCAAATATCAAGAATATCGCAACAATCATTGTACGATGGCCGACATCTACCATCAGAACCCTGAGTTCCAACTGTTCCGTGAAGGGCTTAAACAAAGTGAGGACCAACTAGAGCGCAAGGTCGAGGAGCCGCGAGAGCGAGACAAGGATATCATGAAGGCCGTTGCCCGCAATAGTGAACTCGAAGCGTCCCTCAAGGCTAAGGAAGAAGAGCTCGAATTAAGCAGAGGGGTGATGGCTGAGAATATCGACCTGCAAGCTAGGGTGGCCAGCCTGACCACTGAATTGGGTATTAAGGTGGCAGAGATCGATGATCTTAAGGGCGAGTTGAGTGTGAGCGCTGATAGATTAGCGACCGTTATTTCTAAAGCGGCACTATTGGAAGATACCCTTTGCATTTGTAGGTCGGAGCGAAACAAGGAGGAAGAAGCATCCGCGCTCAAGGTGGCAGCGTTTGAGGGGCATGTCAAGGAGTTGGAGATAGAGCTACTTGTGTTGATCGGGTAGGTGGCATCACTGAGAGTGGAAGATATGCACCGAGACTCGCAACCTTCTACGTCTCGTGCTTCAGCCGACCCTGGCGTGCCTCGTCATTTGTATGAGTTGTGGGTTCATGCCGAGGCCAAACTTGATGTTTACAAGGCTCTTCATACTGAGGGGAGGGCGTCTGAAGCCGAGCTTCAGGATGTGCATGCTAAAGCTCATGCAGCTTGTTAGGCATGCGGGTATGACCCTCTTTCGCCTGATGGGGATAACATCAATTCTGACGATGCAAACCATCTTTCTTCCGACTCTTGGTATGGAGATGTGTATGGTACCACAGATGTTGTGTAATAATAATTTGTTGTTTGTACTTACTTTTGTTGTAGGATTTTTGTAAGGGCATACTTGAGCCTGTTGTAAAGATTGGTGTAAGCAATATTTCGTTGTATTGAAGGAATTGTTTTGTCGATTCGGTGATGATCTTTGCAACTTTTATGGTATCCCGAGTACTTGGCGAATTATTAAGTCGATGTTGCTTCGGGTGAGGTCGGAACTTTTTCATTTGGCGATGGCCTTAGCTATTGGGATGTTACTTTCGAGCTGGCGTCGAAGTAGGATCCCGTCATAGTTCGAATAAAGTCTAACCTCATTTTTTGTTGATGGCCTTAGCCATTGGGATGTTACTTTCGAGCTGGTGTCAAAGTAGGATCCCGTCGTAGTTTGAGTGAAGTCGAACTCGTGCTTTCGTCGATGGCCTTAGCCATTGGGATGTTATTTCGAGCTGGTATCGAAGTAGGATCCTATTGTAGTTTGCTTTCATCGATGGCCTTAGCCATTGGGATGTTACTTTCGAGCTGGCATCGAAGTAGGATCCTGTCGTAGTTCAAGTGAAGTCGAACTCATGCTTTCGTCGATGGCCTTAGCCATTAGGATATTACTTTCGAGCTAGCATCTAAGTAGGATCCCGTTGTAGTTCAAGTGAAGTCGAACTCATGCTTTTATTGATGGACTTAGCCATTGGGATGTTACTTTTGAGCTGGCATCGAAGTAGGACCCCATTGTAGCTTGAGTGAAGTCGAATTCATTTTTCGTCGATGGCCTTAGCCATTGGGATGTTACTTTCGAGTTGGCATCGAAGTAGGATCCTGTCGTAGTTTGAATAAAGTCAAACTCGTGCTTTTGTCTATGGCCTTGGACGTTGAGATGTTACTTCTTACATTGGAGATTTGATTATATGTTTTGTAGGAAAACATGGCTTTGTGAATACAATGTCTATCTATACCTAGTACCTTCATTGCACGGCATGGAGATCACGTTGACGGGCGGGGTGATGATCAATACGTCGGACCTCGAGGCATCTCCCTTGTCGCCTCATTAAAAACCTCACTGAGAAAACCCGGTTGGGACAAAACTTGGATGAGGGAAAAAGATTACGACTTAGGGCGGCACATCTTTTCAGAAGTGGAAGTATTTGAGATGGGCGACATTCCAATTATTTTGGAGTAGTTTTCCTTCCATTGTCTCTAACTGGAATGCTCCTTTGTTTGCTGCCGCCGTGATTTATATGGACCGTCCCAGTTTTTTCCCAGTTTTCCCTTGCTTGGATCTTTCGTTGCTTGGGTCTTAGCTTTGAGAACGTAGTCTCCGACCTTGAGTGGTTGTACTTTGGCCTTCTTATTATAGTACATTTTTGCTTGTTGTTTTTGGGCTACCATTCTTACGTGAGCCATATCTCTTCGTTCTTCGACCTCATCCAGATATTGTAGCCTACTTTCGTCGTTACTTGGACCGCTTTCGTTGGAGTATCATAGGCTAGGTTCTCCGACCTCAACAGGTATAACCGCGCCAGTCTCGTAGACCAGTGAATATGGCATCTCGCCGGTGCTGGTTTTTGGCGTGGTGCAGTATGGCCACAGTACTTCTGGCAGCAGTTCAGGCCATAATCCCTTAGCATCCTCGAGCTTCTTTTTCAATATATTCAATATCATTTTATTGGAGGACTTGGCTTGGGCGTTGCGGGCGGGATGATATAGTGTGGAGAGTATTCGCTTGATGTGCCACTTTTCAAAAAACTCGATTGTTTTCTTTCCAACGAACTGGGTTCCGTTGTCACAGCTAATTTCTTTGGGAACACCGAAGCGGCATATTATATTTTTCCATATGAACGTGATAACCTCTTGCTCACTTATTTGAGTGCATGCACCTGCTTCCACTCATTAAGAAAAATAGTCAGTTAAAACCAGAAGGAAGCGTACTGTACGTGGCTGCTTGTATTCAAAGTTTTTTGGCTTCTTTCTTATCTCGCTGGAGCGTTCCTTCCTGCAAATATGTTATGATACGATTGCGCCCATCCCAAGTTAGGTTTACAGAATGTACCTCGACTTGGTCTATTGAGGAATGGAGAAGGGTGACCACGTTCTCCTCGTTGATGTTCTGGTGGCTGCTGCTAGCTTGGCGAGACCATTCGCTTCTATATTCTGTGCCCTAGATATTTGGTCGAGGCATCGAATCCCGGTAGCAATTTGTGAATTTCTGACTGATATCTTTGTAGTCTCTGTTCTTTGATATGGAAAGTCCCAGTGACTTGGTTCACCACGAGTTGAGAGTCGCAATGCAGGACCAGTCGTCAAGTGCCATATTTTGAGGGTTAATTTTAATCCTTTGTTTTTATGTACCAGGACTGCACTTACCGCGACTTCGAATACTGCTAGGTACACCAGGAGGCACTCACCCGGGTCTACCTTGACGAGTAGTGGCGGTGAGGACAGGTACGCTTTTAGTTTTTTTAAGGTGTCCACACATTCCGAATTCCACTGTAGCTCGTGGTCCTTCCTTAGTACATTAAAGAACTTATGGCATCTGTCCGATGACCGCGAGATGAACCTCGATAGGCCGGCTATTCGCCCCATCAATTTATGTACCTTTTTTTTGCTGGTTAACGTTTTTGGTATTCCTTCAATGGCCTTGATCTGATCTGGGTTGACCTCGATACCCCTTTGTGACACCAAAAAGCCAAGGAATTTTCCAGAGGTTACACCAAAGGCGCATTTTTGGGATTCAATTTCATCTCGTATTGCCTCAATATTGCGAAGGCTTCTTTCAGATGACTGATGTGATCCTCCTTCCTTTTTGACTTTACCAGCATATCGTCGATATAGACCTCCATAGTCTTTCTGAGTTGTTCTTTGAACATTTTGGTGACTAACCTTTTATACGTTGCCACCTGCATTCTTGAGTCCGAACGGCATAACTTTGTAGCAGTACGTTCCTTGGTGAGTGATGAAGGTGGTCTTTTCTTGGTCTTCTTCTGCCATTAGAATTTGGTTGTAGCCAGAATAAGCGTTCAAGAAGCTCAATAGTTCGTGCCCCGATATTGCATCTATGAGTTGGTCGATATGCGGCAACGGAAAGGAATCCTTTGGGCATGCTTTGTTTAGATCGGTGAAGTCGACACACATCCGCCATTTCCCGTTCTTCTTTTTCACCATGACCACATTGGTGACCCACTAAGGATACTTTGATTCTCGGACGGAGCCGTTAGCGAGAAATTTGTCAACTTCTTCGCTGACTGCATCGTTAATTGCGGCATTGAACTTCCTCATCATTTGTCGCACTGGCGGATAAAGAGGGTAGACATTCAGCCTGTGCGTGGCGATATCCTTTGGGATTCCCGGCATAATTGAGTGGGAAAAGGAAAATAAATCGGCACTGTTAGTTAAGAACTCATGAAACTTACCTGGTTCTAAGAGGATGTGTTCGATATAAGCTTTTTTCGTGCAGTCAGTACTGTCTAACTGAACGAGGTCAATATATTCTACTGTTGTCTTGCAAGCTTCTACGACATTTGGGTCTTTGATGGCCTCTATTTGTATATTGGGTTTGGTTCCCGATATGGCTGATTGCTATGCTTTCGCACTTTCCCCCTTTAGTTGTTGGTTGTGCGTGCAGTCATTTGGCGATTCAATAGCATTCTTGGGCGGTACATTGCTCGCTTTGGATGCTGAATATCCCTTATGGGATAGGAAATTTAATTATATGGTAGAAACTTGACGGGATGGCTCGCATGGCGTGTATCTATGGACGCCCTATGATAGCGTTGTAGGCTATTTCCTAGTTCATGACATGGAACGTTATTTCCAGGTTGACTCCTCCTGCCAGAACGGGAAGCATTATCTCTCCATAGGTTCGTTCTGCTGCATTATTAAAACTCATTAGCGTTATGCAAGGCGGTACTATCTTATCCTCGAGCCTCATTTGTATAAGGACCCGTGGGTGAATAATACACGCGCCGCTTTCGTCATCCACCATTATTCATTTTACATCGGTATCCCCAATACGTAAGGTTATAACCAAAGCATCATAGTGAGGGAAAGAAAAACCATTGGTATCTGACTTATCGAAGATGATACTATCTTCGAGGTCGTCATACCCTTCATGGGCGACTCTCCGCTTGAGTTTGCGTGTGGTGGTAAATTTTACATGGTTAATTGCCATATCATCACCACCGCCAATGATAATTTGTATGCTACGAGCTAGTTATGGTGATTTTGGGGTTCTTTAAGGTTGATCGCGTCCACAAGCAAAGTTGACTCATCCTCGATCACTCAGCACTTCTTTCAGGTGTCCCTGGTTTAACATTCTTACCACTTCCTATCGCAAACCAGTGCAGTCTTCGGTCTTGTGGCCCCTTTCCTGGTGGAATTCACACAGAATGTTCGATATCCGGGTGCTCGGATCTGACTTCTCTTTTGCGGCCACTGCACCTTTGTGCCGAGCTTTTCCAGTGCATATATTTCTGAAGGAGAAATGCAGAAGTTATGAGTAGAAAGCAATTGAGGCATACCTCTTTCGTTTCGGTGTGGCACGATATGTCGGGGCGTGACGTTTTCTTGTCATGGTGGAGGCGGGATGGATGTCGGATGTAAGGCTGATTCCTTTCTTGATTGAAACGGGATAGTTGATCCCTTCGACTATCTTCTTATTTCGATCTGGACCGATGTTAGTCATTGGAGCGGGCCATTCAAGTCGTCCTCATCCGCTCTTATTTCAGCACAATAGGCATTATGGATTTCTTCCCACGTGGTGGGAGGGTATTTCATGAGTTTTCTTAGTAGTTTTTTGGTTGCTTTCGATCCGCTTCTGGTTAACCCATTTTGGAAGGCTGCTACCGCCATTCCCTCTGAAATGTTTGGTAGGCTCATTCTTACCCTGATGAATTGGTCTAGGAAGTCACGAAGTCCTTCGCCTGTCGTTTGCCTAACAACGAAGATGTCATTTACCTTAGCTTCTGCCTTTTTCGCTCCCGCATGGGCGGTGACGAACTTATCTGCCATTTCTTCAAACGTTGATATTGACCTGGTAGTTGGGAATACCATGTCAACTCTCCTCCTGTCAGAGTTTCGCCAAACTTCTTCAACAGCACTGATGGTACCTGTTCTTTCGACATATCGTTACCTTTTACTGAAGTGACGTTGTGGATTAGGTGATCTTCCGGGTTCGTGGTGCCATCGTATATTTTCAAGTATGGCGGCATTTTGAAGGTTTTTGCAATAGAGTGGGGTGATGCCCCTTCATTGTATGTTTGTTCGACGAATCGGCCTACGTCACATTTTGGTAGCAACTTTGGAGCGCCTGATATTTTGTCGACCCTTTCCTGATGCTCTTTCATCTGATCACGGAGCGTTTTGTTCTCGTTCTTTATGTCCTCCATTTTTTTCAAGATGGCCGCGAGTGCATATTTATCCGCATCAACAACAATATGAGTGTTACCTGCGCGTAGAGCTTCCGGCCTATCGGCGATAGTTGCGGTTTCTGCTTCTATTGTGCCTCCGACATCCCTTTGAGTGGGTTTATCGAGTATGCTGCTCAAGGTATTTGTCAGCCACTCCTTTTACAGCTTTTTCACAGCTGGTGGTGCTTCTGCTACGAATGCTGAGATTTCCCTCTCGCGCGAGACATTCACGATTTCATACGGGGTGGATATGACATCTCCCTCAGGTGTAGCACTTGGCGTTGTGTTTTCATTGTTTTCCCTACCAGCTTCATTGATGGAATCTAGAAAGTTGTTCATGACACCTACTATTGCTTTTAATCTTACTTCTCCCTTTCCTTCCATTGCTGACCTTTGTGAGGCTATGAAGAGGTGATTACCTCTTTCAAGGATCTAGACGAAACTAAAATCTTGGCTATAGAAATCCCCACATACGGTGGCAAATTGGTTGATTCAAAAGATATTGGAACCTTATTGAACAAATCAATCAATGAAAAAGATGAGGGTAAATCTTAGCTAAGCATAATAATCTCTAGAACAAAAAGGATATAAGATGAATACAACAGATAATGTTTCTTGATCTTGTGAAAATCAGTGATTGAGTATTAGAGATGCTAATAGTTCTTTGTAGAAGAGTATTACAACCAATGTTCTGTACTTTAGAAAGATAGAAAAAAACCGCCCCCTTACAAGGTTCTTTTCCCACTATATATAAGGGACAGACCCCTTCTGGGTCCTAAAAGGCATATTACAGGGAATATTCGAAGGAATATTCCTAACACTCCCTATCGGACCTACATTACTGTAAGAGCTGTGCAGTCTTTGTTCGCTTACCGGTGATCCTTCATGGGTCATTGAGCTACGAAGATCTCGTCGTTGGTCGTATTCTTCAACAGTGGTGGTCGTCCAAATATAGACCCATACAATACGAATCTACAATACGCTGATTTTGAACCCCTTACTTTTTATTTTTTTTACAAAAACGTGTGCTCTTCGTCATTCCAAAGCTGTTATTCATAATCAATAACGGGCGTGGCATGTTTTCTTCTGGTGAAGAGCACTTCCAAAATATGTAGACAATGCCACAACACATATGCCTATTTTTTATGGAATGAGTTACTAGAGAAAAGACAAATCTCATTGATCATAAAATATTCCATTGACCAATAATGAGTATCATTTAATAATTGGTACACCTTTTAACCCCAATGTACTGTGTTCCTTTGTTACAGTACATACGGCCAAATGAATCTCTCAATTTGCAATTTGAACATTCCTTTTCTCAAACAAAGTCATAACAAAAGCAGGATTTTAATCCGCGTAGGAAACGAAACAATTGTCGACGCCTCTTGCACATCCCACATCGAGCATGGCTTGTTAGTTCCTCCTCTCCAAAATCTATATAAACCCCATACTACTTCACCAATTGAGCATTAATCTTTGTTTTTTTACTTTTTTTTCTACTGCGTTTTCTTTGCTTGTTCCTTTCTTTTCCTTTTTTTTTAGGTCAAACAAGAAATGTGTGTTCTTATTTAACAAGATGATCCATGCATGAAGAAGACAATCTTGGGGTATGAGGGGATGAATATTATCCTTGCCTGAATATCAGAGAGATTACTCTCAATGTGGCTTGAATATCAGAGAGATTACTCTCAATGTGGCTTGACTATCGGATAGGTTACTCTCAATGTGTCTCGACTATTGGAGAGAGTACTCTCAATATGTCCCGAATTATCGGAGAGATTAATCTCAATGTGCCCCGACTATCGGAGAGATTACTCTTAATGTGCTATGACTATCAGAGAGATTACTCTTAATGTGCCCCAACTATCAGAGAGATTACTCTCAATGTGCCCGGCTATCAGAGAGATTACCCTCAAGAGACTTACATGTCCACCTTAAGATTGGAACATATAGTTTCCTTTTAAGGACAAACCCACGAAGAGGCCAATTTAAGGTGCAAAGGGACTCATATGTCCATATTAAGATTGGAAAATTATAGTTCCATTTAAGGACAAACCTATAAAGAGGCCAACTTAAGGTGCAAAGGGAAGTAAACGTCCACCTTAAGATTGCAAATTTGTAAAGTTTTAACTCAAACACTTGGTGAACTTTGAAGATTTGGCGAACATTGCAGACTTTAACTTGAAGAGTGGTGGACTTTTAAACTTCAACTTGAAAAATTAGAAGGCTTGAAGACTTCAACTTGAAGATTTGGAGGAATTAAATAAGTCAACTTGAAGACCGATAGACTTGAAGACTTCAACTTGAAGACCGGCAGACTTAAAGACTTCAACTTGGAGACTTGGCAGGCTTAAATATTTCAACTTGAAGAGCGGTGAACTTGTAGACTTCAATTTGAAAACCGATGTACTCGAAGACTTCAACTTGGAGACTTGTCAGGCTTAAATATTTCAACTTGAATAGTGACAAACTTGAAGACCGACGGACTTGAAGACTTCAACTTGGAGACTTGCAGGACTTAAATGTTTAAACTTGAAGGGCGGCGAACTTGAAGACCTGAGGACTTAAAGATTTGGTGAACATGAAGATATAGTAAATCTCCGAGCTTCAATGCAAATACTTAGTTGCCTCCTAAAATACTAAAATCATTCCATTGAAGATACCAATTTACCATAGAGGTTTGCCCCTTTAAATCAAATGGGATCCAAAGTTTAATAGAAGAATGATATTTCAGCTCGATTTTCAAGTGTTCATTAAATGGATTGCATTCCATCATACTTTATTTGGACAACAATTGGGGGATTATATATCTTTTGAACTTATGCGCCTAAACTCAGAATGAAAATCTAAGTTTCCTACGTATTTCGGTGAAGAGGATCAAGTCATACCGTAGTTCAGAATGGGTAATTTTTTTTATTTTAATGTCCTAACTTTTTCCTAGACCGCCTCTTTCGAGGTTTTCAGCCTAGCGGACCCTTTTTTTTTTTGGTGGGTCGTACACAGTTTAGACTCATGCGGGCCAGGAGTATGAGAACGTGTAGTTTAGGCACATGCATCAAGGAGCGTCATGACTTACAGTTTAGGCTCGCACGTCGAGGAGCGTTGCAACTTCAAGGATAATACTTCTTCAAAAATTTGCCATTGATAGGGCCGATTCTCATGCCATATGCATCAACCAACTACTTGAATAAGCTTCTTGCACAACATATGGCCCATCCAATTTAGAAGTGAACTTCCCTAAAGGTTTATAGGAAGTAATAATGGGTCTTCCTATGGAAAAGGACTTGATCTCCTACTTGAAAGGATCTTGGGCGAACTCTTTTATTTAAGGCATGAGACAATCAATCTTGATAACATTCAAGACTCTGTAGAGCTTCCAACCTTTTCTCATGAAGATCCTCCAACTCTGCTAATCAAAATCAAGAATTTTCTTCATTAATGATGCCTTCTTGAATTGCTAATCGTAATGAAGGTATTTGACGCTCGAGTGGCAAGACGACTTTAACTCCATAAACAAGTGCGTAAGGGGTCGCTTGTGTTGGCGCGCAGTGATTTGTCCTATATGCCCACAGAGCTTCCTCCATATGGCCAGGCCAATCCCGTTTGGATTTGGAGATGACTTTCTTTAACAAATTGCATAGAGTCTTATTGAATGCCTCCACTAGACAATTGGCCCAAGTTCAGTTGAATTTTTGAAGATTGACAAATGAACTCAATGATGGACCTGGTCCATCTGGTGAGACACAGTGTTTATCAACCATTGCATATGAGATGCCCGTGAGGAAGATATACCGTAGAGATCAAGCAACAATATCTTCTGAACTAATCGAAAAGATTGCAGTTGTGATAAGGAGAACAGTCTCCTTATGAAGAGAGAACACAATCCTAATCTAGGATAACGGTTGGAGTTTGTACTGGTCAAGGACTCAAAATCGTCTAAGGATAAGCAATGGGGTCTCAATCAAACTCTAATTACTAACTCAATAAATAACTAAGTTTGTTTCTCTTTTACAAGTATTGCACATACGCAGAAGCAAAACATAATTGAGAGCAAAAGAGCAAGTCTGTTTTGCAAGAAATATATGTGAGATATAAGTGTGCACGCCTGAAGCTACTTGAACGAGATAGAAGAACCAGTTCCATTGTGTTTATTCTTATTCTAGTTCAATTGTAGTAGGTGTTTCTATTTGTACCTTTTAGCTTATTTAGAAGCAATTATATTAGGTACTTTGAGTATTCAAGTTAGAGTTAACTTGAAAGTGTCGCAACAGTTGAGGCCGTATGCCACACTGGGATTAGAGTTAATCCTTAGGTTTACAAAGAGTTTTTGTAAATGCTATTTTGGCTCAGTGATTTTAGTGGAAGTTTTGGGAAAATCCTATTGAGTAGTAGGTCGTGGTTTTTTCACCTTTTGAGCCAGGTGTTTTCCACGTAAAAATATCTGTATTCTTTATTTTATGTATTTATTATTCCGCAAACTGCAATAGTTAGAACACTTAGAAGAACCAGGTTCTTCTAGAGCGAAAATTGGGTACCACACAAATCACCCCCCCCCCCCCTCTTGTGTGGTATTGACATTTAGAACATCAATTGGTATCAGAGCAGGTTATCCTTGAAGAGGTTAACACCTTAGGAAAGATCAACATGAGTGCACCACCTGGAAACTGGGAAGGGCAATCCACTGCTAGGCCTCCACTTTTCAATGGTCTCTACTACTCCTGGTGGAAGAATAGAATGAGAGACCACATAATGGGAGAAGACTATGAGCTTTGGGACATCATCACTGATGGTCCTTTAGCCACAACAAAGAAGACTGCTGAAGGGTTGGATGTTCCAAAGAAAAGAGTTGATTGCACTGCTGAAGACTTAAAGAAGTGGAAAAAGAATGTAAGGCCAAGAAGTGGCTAGTATGTGGACTTGGTCCAGATGAGTACAGCAGGATTCAAAGTTGTAACACTGCCAAGGAAATTTGGGACACCTTACAAGTGGCCCATGAAGGAACACCTCAAGTGAAGAGGTCAAGAGGAACATTGCTATATTCTCAATATGAGAATTTTACTATGAAGGATGGAGAAACCATCCAAGAGATGTATACCAGGTTCACTACACTGACAAATGAACTTGAGTCTCTTGGAAGGTTTATCCTAGAACATGACAAGGTTGAGAAGATCTTAACTAGAGTTCTGCCAATTTCCTGGGAAAGCAAAATCATAGCCATTCAGGAATCCAAGAATATTGCTACCCTAAAATTGGATAAGCGGATTGGAAATCTTACTGCCTATGAATTGAGAAGGCAGACTATGAAGATGGATGCTCCAAAGAAAGAAAGAAGTCTGGCTCTCAGAATCTCAGAAGGATCAGATCTTGAAGATGATGAAATGGCTATGATAACCAGGGATTTCAAAAAGTATCTTACGAGAGGAAAGGGTCCTTCAAGAGGAACAACCTCCAACAAACCTCGGGTTCCTGAGAAGCAGACTAATGATGGTTGTTATAAGTGTGGTAAGACAGACCACATGATCAAGAATTGCCCTAAATGGGAGATTGAGTAGAAGAAAGAAAGAGCTGAACGGAGAAACAGGAAGAAGGAACAGGTCCAACCAAGAAGGAACAAAGTTTCAACTAAAGCTATGGTTGCTGCATGGGGAGAAACCTCAGATGAGGACTCAGAAAATGAAGCTGAAGATGAGAAAGCTCTTATGGCCATCGGAGAATTAGAGGATGAACAGGAGGTAAGTATCCTACATCTTAAAGAAAATATTAAATTTTTGTCTAAAAAAAGGTTGGCTGAGCTATTATTGGACTTCATTGATGAGTCTGAAATAATAAACAGTGAGAAGGATGTTATGTCTAGGGAATGTGTTATCCTAGAAGCAAAATACAAAAGGTTAGAGTCTAGGGCTGATGAGAGTGACAACACAAATGCTGAGTTGAAGAAGCAGGTTCTTGAACTTGAAAATAATGTCCTAGAACTCAGATCTAAAAATATTAAATTGAAATTAGGGATAGGAAAGAAAACGGCTGATCAATCATTTCTCACACTAGAAGAAAATGTAGGAAAAATGAAAGATGAACTATATAAGAAAGATGAATTGATTAAGGCCCTAAAGGAAGATTTAGGAAAGGTAAAGCATGAACTAGACAGAACATGCAAATGGAAAAAGGCATCTGATGCACTCTCTTGGCTGCAAGAACATCACAGCAGCAACAAGAGAGGACTTGGGTTTGGGACACAAGCTCCAAAATGGGATCCCAAAAACAAGTACCTCACACTTCCTGAAAATAAGATCTGCACACACTGTGGTAAGACTAGCAATTACAAAAATGAATGCAATGCAAAAGAAAAGGCAAGTCAAAAGAACAAAGCCTTTGTTCAAGAAAAACACAAACTGCCTGGTTGGGCAAAGAAAAATTTAATTCATCCTTTTGCCCAAAGAAAGGGACCCAAACTAGTTTGGGTTCCTAAGACTAACCCATGATTTCATTTTGCAGGTCCAAGTGAAGGGGAGTAGCCAAATATGGTACATGGATAATGGCTGCTCAAAACATATGAGTGGAAACAAGAACCAGTTCCTTTCACTTGAGAACCTAAAAGGAGGTAATTTCTCCTTTGAAAATGGAAGGAAAGATGAGATCATTGGGGTTGGAAATGTAGGAAAGATAGACTCTCATTCTATCGAGAATGTCTATTTGATTGATGGCTTGAAATATAGCCTGATAAGTATGTCACAACTGTGTGACAGAGGTAATCTTGTAGCTTTCACCTCTACCAAATGCTTTGTGATTAACCTTACTACTGACAAGATTATTTTGCAGGGAAAGAGAGTTAACAATATTTACATTGT
>MU773821.1:173405-200779 GCA_026770625.1 Nicotiana glauca
GGTTTTTTCACCTTTTGAGCCAGGTGTTTTCCACGTAAAAATCTTTGTGTTCTTTATTTTATGTATTTATTATTCCGCAAACTGCAATAGTTAGAACACCTAGAAGAACCAGGTTCTTCTAGAGCGAAAATTGGGTACCACACAAATCACCCCCACCTCTTGTGTGGTATTGACGTTTAGAACATTACATTGTACATAGAAGAGTTACATTACTTGAAGTCAAAGAGTTCGAAAATCTTGTTCATCAACCTATTGTTGGATTGCTTGCCATTATCCGTTATTATGTAACGAGGAATTCCAAAGCGATAGATAATGTTTACTCGAATGAAACTTGCAACATTTTCCTTATTTACTTCTTTAAGAGCAACAACTTCAGCCCATTTTGAGAAGTAGTCAGTTGAGCCAAGATGTATAGGTTCCTAACATAGGACTTTTGCAGTGGTCTGTTTACCTTGAAAACATTAGATTATATTTCGTGGTTCTAAAAATATGTGATTTGTTTTTATGCTAGTTGTTACACAATAGATGCTAAGTAAAAGATTAGAAGATAAGATAATAGCTTGTAGATAGTGTAGTAATCAAACCGAATGGCTAGAAATTGGGGCCTTGAGGTCGAGTCGGATGCCCGACTAAGGGCAGTCGATGCAGGATTTAACAGTTATGACAAATTGATGGCGGCTATTTATGACCAATATTGAGCAATAAATGAAGAAAAATTAATTAAATATGATGAATATAAACAAGACAATAAATGTAAGCAATATAATCAAATAGAAAGTATATTTGAGTTAGAAGGCAGAGAATGTTCTTGTATTGAATGTGGCATGTTGTATATTGTAACTTGTCTCTTTACAAAATAACTAGGATCCCCTTTATATATCAGGGGGAACCCTAACATAGTACAAAGTGCATTTATTACAAAGACAAATGGAGGACGTAGTCATTTAATGCCATGGTACGGGCATATACTAGCCTGTCAGCCTCAATCAAGTACGTAGGGAACTTCCCGTTTCTCTATCATAGCTGTTGATCCACATTGCCCCAGAATCGGGCATTTGGAAACCCTATGAGGTTGTACTTCGAGCTCTACCTCGAGCCCTAGAAAGCGTGCCTACGAAGCACCATGATGACCACAAAATTGGCCTCCCCGATTTTACCGCATACAGATGGTCCGGCGTTTCCTAGAATAAAATGATAAGAATCGGTTTTGAGCTCCTACTTCTTCGGCACCACCATCATGACATTATCCTGTAAGAGCATTAAATGCCATAACTCAAAAAGCCACGCAAGGGCCACTATCAACATAACTATCGAGAAGCCCACGAACCGCTATTAGTTCATCCTTTCCGCTGCCCATATGGCTTCTATAAATAGCTCAATTGTTAAGTGATTCACACTTTTACAACATCTTCAAACATTCAGAGCCAAGGTCATCCCTTTTACATTTTTCTTTCTTCCGTTCTTGGTTCCTCACTTCCTTTCTCAGAAAGACTTTTCCACCACCATGGCTAGAACCTCTAAAATAGTGCCTCGAGAATAGGGCGATGCCTCTTCGTCTCGAACATCCAAGGGCAAACCCAAAGTGGCCCCTACCATTGAACAGTGTACCCCTACTAAGTTTGATACTGTGAACTATTTTCTATCGAGAGACCCTCATCTATGCCGGGCTAATATGAACACGTGTCCTGGTATATTAGCGTTGTGACTAATATACAAAAAGTGAAGGAAGATTGTCAATGGGAGAAGACAGTGCTGGTTGAGATTCCCAGTTCTAATGAGAGCATAACAGATCATAAGGCTGACTTTCTTTATGTATATACATACCCATTCACCTTGGGCCCCGTCAACTCCTCGAGACCTTCTTCCCCGGTAATAGATCTAGTTATTCTCGACTTCTATCATGAGTATCAGGTGACGCTTGGCCAAATCTATCCTTGTTTTTGGAGGATAGTCTACATGCTCTGTTATTTTTCTAACAAGGTCAAGGGTACGACCTATACCCTCGATATATTTTGAGGTTTGATCAAGCTTCACCCTTGATCTGCGAAGCCATTTTTCTCGAGCATTGATGAGAACAAGGACCGGGGGTGGATGAGCAGGTTTGTCCTAGTGAGGACCTCGGACATCATCCCGGCTAAAAGGATGCCATTCCTGGAGAAGTAGAATATGGAGCGTAAGTGCTTCTCCCTCGAACATGCTTTACTATCTTCTTATCTTCTTCTCGAAAAATGATCTTTCCACTATTTATGTAGCTACAGTTTGGTATCCCAAAGTGGTCCAGGACCTGTCGGGGTAGATTAGGAAATTGAATGCTTCATTCCCTTATCTCGAGTGTTCTTGGCTCGTCTTGGCTAAAACGCGGTGGCCGACTAAGAATCATGGTAAGCCTTTTGTTGCCGCCTCTACCATGTTTTAATATCTCTTTCGCATACCCTCCATGTTGACAATCTTTGAGTATTATGCTTGTGCAGGCCTTGGTGATGGAATGCAGATGAGACCGCCTCTCGAGGGCGAGGAAGAGACCTCGAAGCCCGATAAGGGTAAGAAGAGGAAGAAAGAGGCGGCTGCTGAAGCTCCTACGTCAAAGAAGCCCAAATCACGCAGACCTCGAGCTGATGCTAAGGTATTGATTTTAGCTATTGGGGCAAGTCTTGGTATTGAGGATGAAGATAAAGACGATGATGAGAACCCTTTGGTACAAAGGACGAGGTCGAACACGGATGCCCCGCAGGTGGCTGGGACGAGGGCCGCTAGATCGGGAACGATCGATTCGGCTCGAGCCCATATTGTGGAGACCCTCAAGGAGGGTGCAGATACCGTCCCCGAGTTCCTAACTAGACATGGTACAGTCCCTGTTGAGGAACCTGTTGCTGATGACTCTAAAGGTCCTGGGCCCAGAGCTTTTCGGGGATAGGATTTGCCCTTCGGAGATATCTATGTCCTGGGTGGCCTTAATTCGGGTTCTCAATTTTCACCCAGGGAAATCAGGGATGCACAAGACCCCAAATGTCACCAATGTAGGGGGCCCTCACGAGGGGGGAGCTATGCTTGTAAACTTCCTCAATGGTATAGGCGAGGACATTTATCTCGACGCTCCCGACGCTATCGAGGAGGCATAGAGGCTCCAGTAGCAGGTGATACCCTTTTTATGTATACCTTTTGTGTTTCAAGTATTATTCTTCGTTTTTCTGACTTTTCTGTTTTGTTGTAGGCTAAAAAAATATATGATCATGCTATCTCTAAGCTGCGAGATAAGCTTATATCCCATAGGAAGGAGGTCGAGAATCTCACCTCGGGGTTAAAGGAGTCGGAGACCTCTTCTGCTCGAAAGGAGGAGGAGTTGAGTGGGCTCCCGGTGAGGTTAGAAGGAATGTTCCAAGAAAAATATAACCGTACCGAGCAGGTAATACTGTATTTGTAGACTTGCCCTTTGTCCTTATAACTTGGTGTTTTACCAACATTGTTTTCTCTTACAGGTCAGGCAAAATAATGCCCTTGTGGGGCAACTTCGGGAGGAGTCCATTGTCAAGGATATGGAGGTCCTCGAGCTGAGGGGGCAACATGAGGTCGTGGCCTCAGAGGGGACCTTCTGCAGGGAGAAATGTCGTCGACCCGGGACCTTTTTCAAAGTGCTAAGAAGTAGGTTGCCACACTACTGGAGGCCAAGTCTGCGGCCTAAGCAGATGCATCCTCGTATAGTAAACATGCTTCCACTACAAATGAACTAGCTCAACAGATATCAAAGAAGGCCAGGCAGAAGCTAACTCGGGATATTGCTCATGCTAGTGCTAGGGCAAGGAGGCAAGCTCTCGAGGAGGCAAGTGCCAGAGGCGCCGATATCTCAGTTGAGATCGAGGAAGCCCGAGACTTGGAGGAAGAATTGGCATTTTCGGCCACTTCGGATGAGGGTTCTAGAGATGACCCGAAGGGTAACAATGGCGAAGAATAGACCTGTGTATTTTCCTTTCTCTTTTGTATATGAACTCTTCAGGAAAAAAAATCTTGTAAAGACGCTCCTTGTAAGTATATTTTTGGCAATGTAAGAAAATTTTTCTGCTTCAAGTCCTCGAATTTATTTTTCAATGCTTATGTGAAGTCAGCCCGTTGAGTTTTGATGTTGGCTCTTCGGAGTCCATATTTGGAGTAATCAGGGCGCTCGAGATCGGGCACCATCTAGGGGTCTTAATGGCACCCTAGTGCCGCATGGCAGTATCATTTATGTGCCACGGTCGTGAAGTGATCGGGGTGATCCCACCGGTGCATTTCCCAAAATGATGCTTACATGGTCAGAATTAATTGGCCTTCAAGACAGGCGAACAGTCACGGCTTGCTCTATATATACACTTACTTATTTCTTATTTGAGGACTCTGCCTCTTCAAAAAGCTTTCGCCCAGGCCTTTACCTTCTCTTTTCATTGTTTTACCATAGCCATAGCTACTGTGTCCACATTCGCTTGCCAAGGAGAGAAGGGTTCTTCCCTAGTTTTGCACTCGGTCGGTGGTACACTGCTAGTGTCCGACGAGCTAACATCGAGGTGCTTTGTCTCAAAGAGGGACTTTACGTTAGAAAAACCTCCCAATGTTCTGGACCACCTAGAGCATGCGTCGAGGTTTATATCCTCAATAGGGGAGGAGCATCTTGAGGTAGTCAGAAAAGACTGCGGATGGGGAGAAGAGGTGGTGTTGCAGGTACCTTCCCCGAAATAGAGCATTATGGCCCATGTTAAGGGATTTTTGAACGTATATGCGTACCCCTTTACATTGGGTCCTCTCGATAGGGTCGTGCTGGAGTTTTGAAAAAGGTATCAGGTTACCTTGGTATAGGCTCACTCGTCCTTTTGGAAGATAGTGCTGATGATAAGGTACTTCGCGGATAAGGCTGGGCTTGAATTCACACTTAGTCATCTTATTAGGTTATACCAGCCTCTGCATTACCGGGGTCTGATTACTCTACGACGTTGATCCACCCGGTCCCTTGCCGTTAGCAATGAAGAAAATGAAGATCGATGGTGGATGAGCCGATTTTTTCAAGCACGGACAGTTGATATTATCCCTGGAGAGTTCCTGCTATTTCCTAAGAAATGGAATTTCACACGTAAGTGGTATACTTGTGTTTTTATCGTTTTTGTCCATAGTGGAGGCGGGCTCCGTAAAGATGTCTTCCTTTTTATTTTCTTTAGCGATCCCTTGGCTGCTGAACGAGGTTCCTGAACTGGCTGAACGGTCTCATAAGCTGGCAGCTTGCTCGACTTATGATAAGTGCAAATGGTGAGACCTCTCCAAGGGGAGATGGGAGGTAAATCATCATGGTAGGTTCTTAGTGGCTTGTTTTCTCATAAAGGTTTTTTCTTTTTAGTATACTAACTCTGTCTCCGCAGGTGTTGGAGAATTTTTCAAGATGAGGCCGTGTCCCCTCGGGGAGGAGGAAAGATTGCCGACCACGGGACCGAGGATTGATAACAAACGGAAAGAGTCTTCGAAGATCAAGGATGCTCGCAGCAGGCGAGCCCTTCTCGGAGGTTCGAAAGAGACGTGTCGGCCGAACCTGCGGCCTCTGAATCCTCTATTTTTGGAAAAATAGTTACTTCCTTGCCACCATCTCCCATTCCCATCAATGGTACTTTGAGGGACAAGGGTTTCCTACCGCCTTCCTCCTCTCCTATCGAAGGTACTTCGAGGGAAAATTGAGGCCAGTGGCTGAGTGAATCTAGTGGAACATCGGGCAACCGCGCTCCCATTGGGAGTAGTTTTGTAAGGGTCGATGAGGCCAGCCAGTGAATGTGCGCTCGACTTTTGACGAAGCTTAGCGGCTCAGTTCCATGGTGAGTTTTGGTAGCCGGTGCAGGCTTTTTTAGTTTCGTGCCTTCCCTTTCTTATTGAGCTCCCTTTTCGCAGGCCTTTGACGCTCAAGTCCGAGATGCTTCGTTGTGAAGCCATGTTGCGGAAAGCTTTGGATGGGCAGAAATCCCTCAAGGTTCTTTGAAAGAAGAGGGGAGATGATTTGTACTACCTGTGGTACGAGGCTAAATCAAAGTCAAAACTACGAAAGCTATCTCGAAAGACAGGTGACCTTTATTTTGAGTCGAGGTATGCTTCTTTTTCTGCTTTTGGAGATTAATATTCCGATATTTTAGCTGCAGAGTAAAACGGATGACCTGGAATGACTTTGGAGCAAAGTTGACTGGGTTAAGTATGAGTGTAACGAACTAAAGGCTCAGGCAGATGCCCAAGTTGCGGCCAAGAGGGATGCTTTGTCCAAGGCTTCTGCCCTCAAATTGCAACTCCGAAACACTCGGGCAAACAACTTAATCCAAACAAGCATGATAGCGAGGCTCGAGTCTGAACTTCTAAAGATGAAGGTCGGGGTTGTAGATGCTCGGGCTGAAGCCAAAGAGATTCGAACCAAGGGTGATAAGAAAGTGGTCATCTATTTGCAAGATGCTGCCAATGCTCAAGCCGAGCTGAAAGGGGCACTCGATTGGGAGAGTAGGAGTAAAGCATATGCTAGGTGTAAATCTTGGAGGTAAACACTCGAGGAGATCCATTCCAGGGGTTTCAATCTCTCAGAAGAGATAAAGCAGGCAAAGGTGGACGAATATGATGCTAAGTTCCTTCTGTCCGATGCAGGAGATAGCGAGAAAGAGGCCGACGGGCCGTAGTCCTCGAGGGGGACGTAGATTAGGCCTTTATTTTCTAATTTTATGTATAGTGATTTTAAAGAACATTATAAGTGGAGCTTTGTATTTTTTCACATATACGTATAAAAGGAAGCCTTGCAGTTTCATTTCTTATGCACTTCCCTTTACTTCGATGTTTGTCAGTCATTAGCCAAATGAAATGTTCGTCAAGTCAAATGAACCCTTAGGTTTATAGTACGCCTTTGGATCTCGTTGGGCTGGCCCGTAGGCTCTTTCGTATTTGGTCGGTACGACCTTTTAGTATAAGTCGGCATTTAAGCTCTTATGCTTTTTCTCTTAGGCATATCCAGTTAACTATTTCAGATCCAGTCTTCGAGTCGTGTTTCGACTCGAGCTCATTGGCCCTTAAGTTTTTGAATTTAAAGTTGGCCCTTAGGCTCTTCGCGTTAGGTCAGTATGACCTCTCATATGGGCTGACTACAGTGGCTCTTACGCATTTAGGTCGGTACGAGCTTTTATATGGGTTGGCGGTAGTGGCTCTTACGTATTGGGTCGATACGACTTCTAGTATAGGCTTTATTTTTACCTTATTAAGGACTTTTTGAAATTCTGTTTGCCTGACTCTTTGACGGTTCGATAAAAACCTCAATTGTGAGTCATTATGTGGCGATGAACGAGCACCTCGGGAGGTTTTGCTCGGTGGCTGAGTGTTTTGAAGCCTATAGTTTGGAGCTGACATGGTCGGAGCTCTTTTGCCTATATCGAGGGTAGCCTATTTAACAGGTTCTTTTCGAAGTACTTTCGAAGTAATTGAAGGCCTGTCATTTTATAGCGATGGTCGGCCGTCCCCGAGTGGTGTTAGTTTGATCAGAGCCTTATGACCGTAGTCATTTATGTTTGGACATAGCATTTTAGTTCCCGAATGAAGTAGTTTTGGAGTCCAAATCGAGGGTATGCCTTTTTAGGAGTCTTACAAGTTTGAATATATAGCCTTAACTTTAAGGTCAGGATAATGCCTTTTTGTAAGGTCTTATAATTTTTACATGCCTTACTTGAGGTCTTACAATTTTGGTTACTTGGTACAAGTATGGTTCATGCCTTACTTGAGGTCTTACAGATTTTACCTTATAAAGGTCTTACGAGCTCGAGGTTGCCTACATAGGATCTTATGGCCTCAGGTTGTTGATAAGTCAAAGGGGTTGGCAGTCGACAACAGTCCATGAGACATTGAAAGTTTTCTTGGCTTTGGAGACATTTTGTATAAACTTGGTATCGTCTTATAAAGGGCTTATGAGTTTGAAGCTTTCGACCCGGAGGTCATATAGCTTCGAGTTTTTGAAACCAGTCCCCGAGTGTTCGGGAAATTTTTGGCTCTGGAGCCATTTTTTTACAAACTTGATGTTGTCTTATTGAGGGCTTACGAGTTTGAAGTTTCTGATCCGGAGGCCATACGTCTTCGAATATTTGACGCCAGTCCTCGAGTGTTCGGGACATTTTTGGCTATGGAGCCATTTTTTTTCGCAAACTTGATGTTGCCTCATTGAGGACTTACGAGTTTGAAGTTTTCGACCCGGAGGTCATACGTCTTTGAATTTTTGATGCCAGTCCCCGAGTGTTCGGGACATTTTTAGCTCTGGTACCATTTTTGTAAAAAGTAGCAAACTTCTTTGAAACGTGAAATGCTTTGACAGAGGGGAAAGCATTCTTTGATTACTTGGTACAAGTATGCATGTTTTCACTGTCAAGGGCTCGGTTATTCTATAGGACACGGTTCGTTCGACCGTTTGGCCTGGTACATCTTTTTTCTATCAAGAAACCATTTAGCACATCTTGGCTTCTCCGAGGAGGTGACCTTCCAGGGGGATCCCCCCAGTATTCGAGGTTGATTGAAGAGAAGCCTTGAATACTTGTTGAGTCTTCCTTAGGTAGCATATAGATGTTGCCTCGTAAAAACCTTGCTGGTAAAACCCTTCTTGGGATAAAACCCCGACCGAAGGAAAATAGTGCAACGTATGCTTTTTGAACCTAAGGCCTTCGAGTTGAAAAGTGCTTCTACCGTTTTAATCAGATACCTGCACTCAAGTTAGTGTAAAAAATAACTAAAAAGGGAGATGATTATACCTTAGTGCTGGTGGCACCTTGGGCCTCAATATGCTTTCATGGTTTGTTCTGGGGATGCAGTACGGTCCTTTACTTGTTTAGTCGGGTGTAGCCAAGAATACAGTTTGCTATTGCTATTTGACTATTTGCTAATCCTTTGGCCCCTTCGATGGTGGAGGTATTGGCGCCGGTGCTACATCGTGCACCGCAAATATCTCTTTTGATGCATGTCGTTCCTTGTAGACGGTTTTCCTCCCATCCCTTATTGGAAATTTCATCATTTGATGGAGGGTGGATGGTACTGCTCTCATGCAGTGTATCCACGGCCTTCCGAGCAATGTGTTGTACCTCATGTCTCCCTCGATGACATGAAACTTGACATTTTGGGTTGTGCCGGCACGTTGACCGGGAGGGTGATTTCTCCTTTTGTTATTTCGCTTGCCATGTTGAATTCGTTGAGGACTCATGAGGCGGGTACAATCTGGTTGAGCAGTCCGAGTTGCTCCACCACCCTCAACCCGATAATGTTGGCCGAGCTACCTGGATCCACAAGCACACGCTTAATTTGAAATGTATTTACAAGAAAAGAACTTACCAATGCGTCGTTATGAGGCTGCGATAGAGCCTTGATGTCTTCATCACTGAATGTAAGGGTGTCCTCGGGTATGTAACCTCGAGTTCGCTTTTCCCTGGTGATGGATATTTTTGTTCTCCTGATCATGGGTTCTTGTGGAGCATTGATACCTCCAAAGATTATGTAGATGACATGTTGTGGCTCATTTGTTTCACTCTTCTTGGTCGCCTCTATTTCCCGGAACTAATTTTTAGCTCGATCCCTAATGAATTCTCAGAGGTGCCGCTTGTTGAGCAGTTGGGCTACTTCTTCCTGGAGCTGTCGGCAATCCTAGATCCTGTGACAGTATGTGTCGTGAAACTCACACACTAAGTTATGGTTTCTTTGCAAGGGATCTGATTGTACAGGCTTTGGCCACTTGGTGTCCTAATTTTACCGATGGCGGATACGAAGTCTGAAATGTCGACGTTGAAATTTTATTCCACAAACGGGGCACTTCCATCGGCCCTGTGTCCCTATCGAATCTAGCTCTGTTCATGAGTCCCCGAGGATTCTAACCTCGATCCATCCTTCAGTCATTTTAGGGTATGTTGCACCATGGGGTGTTTCTTCTATCTTCAGTGTATAGTTGGTATCTTTCTTTGTTTGGCCTTGGCTCCTTTGCCGAAAGCCTACTAGGATATACTGAGCCCGAGGGAGCTCCTAGTTGGTCTTCCTCGACCATGATCTTTGATTGGTATCGATTGTGGACATCCAACCAAGTCACGACAAGATATTAAATCAAGTTTTGCTTCAGCTGTTTCGGAGCTACCGAGCTTCGCTCATTCAAGCCTTGAGTGAAGGCCTGCACTGCCCAGTCATCGAAGACTAGTGGTAATTCCATTCGTTCCATTTGAAAGCGAGACACAAACTCTCGCAACATCTCGTTCTCCCTTTGCTTGATTTTGAAGACGTCGAATTTCCTTGTAGCTACCTTGATGGCACCAACATGCGCCTTTATGAAGGAATCTACCAGCATGGCAAATGAGTCTATCGAGTTTGGTCTAGGTTGTGATACCACATCATCGCCCCTTTTGAAAATGTCTCTCCGAATTTCTTTTGTAGGACGGATTCGATCTTGTCATCTTTTAGGTCATTGCCTTTCACTACACAGGTGTAAGTAGTGACGTGCTCGTTGAGGTCTGAGGTTCCTTGTACTTCATAAGGTCGGTCATTCTGAACTTCTTCGAAATGGGTTTAGGAGACATTTCTTGCGGGAACGGATTTTGTACGAACTTCTTTGAATCTACTCCCTTCAGGATGTGCCCGAACTTTGATCGACCCATGAATTGTAGGTCTCAACCTTCTTATCATTGGCTTCTATCTTTTTCTTGCCCGACTCAATCCTCTTTGTAAGGTCCTCGATCATCTTTATGATGGCAAGGCCGGTTGCCGACCCATTGTTGCTTGATCTTTCTGGTACCAGCTCGGCTTGGGGATCCATTTTCGGTGCTACCATGCTGGCAGTTTTCTGGTGGCTTTGCAGCTGAGCAATCGCCAGCCGTTGTGCCTGTAACATCTCGAAGATGACGTGAAGGGCTAACCCTTTGTTCTTCATGAGCCGGGGTTTTTTGGGCTTCCTGTTGGTTTTCTTGATGTATAATCTTGTTGGTGTGGGAGCTTATCTCGATGTGTTGAGAAATGCGCGAGACCATGTCCACAGGAATTGGTTCTGGTGCTTCCTCAGGGTTTCGTGGTGGGACGTAAGCACCTGGAACAACTACACCATTCTCTCCATGGTCCTAAAGATCGTTGTTTTCATGTGAGTTTACTGAGTTAGACATTTTGACCTGAAATCAAAGATATTGGACAAGAAAAATGTGCAGGATAATTTGCGTTATGTAGTAAACCAACAAGAAAACAATCACTACTATTTTTAGCCTCACAGTGGGCGCCAAACAGTTTACCTTGAAAATGGTAATAACAATTAGATTTGATTTTGTGGTTCTAAATATACATGATCTATTTTTATGCTAGTTGTTAGGCAATAGATGCTAAGTGAAAGATTAGAAGATAAGATAAGAGCGTGTAGATAGTGTAGTAATCAAACTGAATGGCTGGAAATCGGGGCCTCGAGCTAGCGTACGCGGGGCCTCGAGGTCGAGTCGGATGCCCACCTAAGGGCAGTCGATGAAGGATTTAATAGTTATGACAAATTGATGGCGGCTCTTTATTACCAATAATGAGTAATAAATGAAGAACAATAAATGAAATGTCATAAATATAAACAAGACAATAAATGTAAGCAATAGAATCAAATAGAGAGTATATTTGAGTTAGAGAGCAGAAAATGTTCTTGTAATTAATGTTGTGTGTTGTATATTGTAACTTGTCTCTTTACAAAATGACTAGGATCTCCTTTATATATCAGGGGGAACCCTAACATAGTACAAAGTGCATTTATTACAAAGACACATGGAGGATACAATCATTTAATGCCATGGTATGGGCACATACTAGCCTGTCAGCCTCAATCAAGTAATCTATGGAACTTCTCGTTTCTCCATTATAGCTATCGATCCACATTGCCCCTGAGTCGGGCATTTGTAAATCATATGAGGTTGTACCTCGATCTCTACCTCGATCCCTAGGAAGAGCGCCTACGAAGCACATGATGACCACAAAATCGGCCCCTCCGATTTTACCGCATACATGGTCCAACAACATTTAATCCCCAAGTGTCAAATGGCTAGGATGCAACAGTTGGGTGCAACACTTCAGGAGGTTGATGAATAAAATTCGCATAAAATTGACAATCCTTGCATCTTCGAGCATAGTCCAAGCAATCTTTTACCATCGTTGGCCAATAATATCCCATCCTTTTTATATGGAAGTGAAGCTTTGGTCAAGACTGGTGTGACCCACATACCCTAGAATATGCCTCTTGCAAATCTTGGAGTGTTTCATCTTCCCCTAAGCATCGCAAGAGTACTCCCTTGAATGACCTTCTGTATAGAGTATCTTTATAGTAAAGGAAAAGAGGTGCACGACGATGGATTTTAGTCCTTCTCCTCGGATTTTCTAGAAGTATCCCATAGAATAAGTAGTCGATACTGGATTGTCGTCATTCTTTTTTCTCAACTTCAGAAATAGCGACCACATACTTCAGTTCATTTTCTTCACCTTTAACCTCATTTGGCAGTGGTACTACACATTTTTGGCAGACACTAACTTGCGCTTGATCATGCAGGGTTAATGATGAAGCTAGGGCAGCTAAAGCATTAGCCTTCTTATTTTCTTTCCTAGGCACATGCTAAATAGTCACATTACCAAGCCACCCCATTAATTTTTTAGCGTAATCATGATATGGGCGTAGTTTAGGCTTTTTGACCCGTAACTACCTAAAAGCTTATTTACCACTAACTAGGAGTCACCAAAGACTTGCAATTGCAATTGCTTCATATCAATGGCCATTTCAAGCCCAAGTATTAATGCTTGATACTCAGCAACATTGTTTGAACATATTTGTATCAAGGTGAAGGAGTAGGTCAAGACTTCACCTTGGGAAGTTACAAATACTACGCCAACACCAGCTCCTCCACGATATGCAGCACCATCAAAGTACATATTCCATGGAGGTGGAACTTCAACTACCATTGCATCCTCATCAGGTAGTTCATCAGTAAGCTTCAATCATCAAGTATCGGATGATCTGTTAGGAAGTCTGCCAATGCTTGTCCTTTTACAGCCTTTTGAGGGATGTACAAAATCTCGAATTGTTGAAATTGGAGGTACCATTTCACTAGTCGATCACTAAGAACGGGTTTTGACATCACGAAATTGATGGTATTTGCTTTGAAACAAGACAAAAACATGAGCTTGAAAATAGTGCTTCAACTTTTGAATTGAGAAGACAAGCGCCAAACACAACTTTTTCAATTGGCGAATAATTTAGCTCGTTTGGTGTCATCATCCTGCTCAAGTAGTAAAGAGAGTTTTCTTTCCCCTCACTATTTTCTTGGGCCAACAGTGCTACAATATACCTTTCTTGCACCGCAACATATAGTATCATTGTTTTCCAGATATAGGAGCAGCTAAAACTGGAAGCTTTATCAAGTAGGTTTTGATACATTCAAATGCATTGCTACAAGCTTGGTCCCACTTTAAAGGAATGCCTTTCTTCATGAGGCGACTAAATGGTTAGCACCTCCCAGCTAGGTTCGAGATGAATTTTCTAACGTATGCTAGCTTTCCTTGCAGACTTTTCAATATATGAATATCCTGAGGCTAAGGCATTTTCAAAATGGCATCCACTTTGGCATGATCAATTTCTATCCCTCGATGTCGGAAAATGAAACCAAGGAACTTTCTAGAAGTAACTCCAAAGGCACATTTCAATGGATTCATCATAAGTTGATACCTCCGGAGCAACTCAAATACCATTCTCAAGTATTTCAAGTGGTCGCCCTTCTCTCTTGATTTTACCACCAAATCATCAACATATCATTCGACATTCTTATGGAGAAGATCATCATAAATATTCTACATAGCCCTTTGGTAAGTAGCACCAGCATTCTTCAAGCCAAATGCATTACCCTGTAGCAATAAACACACTTGGGGGTGCGGAATGCAGTAAGCTCTTCATCTTTTGGCACCATGCAAATTTTGTTATATCCTGATGAACCATCTATAAATGGCATTTCCTCATACCCAGTAGTAGCATCGATTATCAGCTCTGGAATAGGAAGTGGTAATTCATCTTTTGGACATGCATTGTTGAGACCCCTGAAGTCAACGCACACTTGAATCTGGCCATTTTTCTTCCTTATAGGGACAATACTTGAAACCCATGTTCGGTATTTAACTTCACGAATAAAGCCAGCTTCGATGAGTTTGTTAACTTCGGTTTCAATCAAAGGAACCAAGTCCATCATAAAACGTCTTTGAGCTTGTTTAACAGGGCGAGCACCATTCTTGGTTTCAAGGTGATGGACTGCTACTTTCGCATCCAAACCAGGCATCTCTTTGTAAATCCAAGCAAAGACATCCCTGAACTCTTTGAGTAACCCAATATAAGTGCTTTCTTCATCAACTTCTAGTAAAACACTTAGGTAGGTGGATATTGGCTCTTCATCAATGCCAAGGTTAACTTCTTTTAAGGCATCAACTATCGTCTTCACCCCTTCTTCAAGTTCAGGTGGAGCATCTTTTGCATCTTCATCATCTTAAGGGTCCCCATCATTGAAGGATATGTGATAACACAGTGAAACATCCTCCAATTCTGCATTATCCTCCATTGAAGATGGAACACCATTCTCGCCTTGTACAGTAACATGATACGAAGAACCCACACTTTCTTCATCTTTTTCACAGTCCTTAGTGTGGACCACATTATATGGCTTTACCTTTAGTACTTCTTTACATGAAACCACAAGTTTTGTTTGTCGCCTCATTCTAGAAGGAACCAATCTTTGGAAATCCTTAGAGATCTTCTAGATTTTGGGTGAAGCAGGTATTCTTATGCTTTGATAATTTCTCTGGAACTTGATCCCCTTCTTTAATTGACCAAATCTGTCAAATACAGAAGTCCTCACAGTTGATTTTCCAAGTCTATCAAAGATCAAAGGCTTGTTAGAAGTGGCATTTTCTTCTTCTACAGTGATATAATTGATGCTCGCCCTTCTTATAGAGATGCGCACTGGTGACGGTTGATTTTATCCTAAACCTTCAAGTGGTTGTCTCATCTCAGCTTCCGATGGGAGTTTCCCAAACATTGATGGCTCATTGGGATTGTATCTAGCTTTTGCAAATAGCCTGTAAGCGTCAGGATCAAAATCTTCATCTATTCACTTTGTAATGAGTGACACATTCTGCAAACGATTTGTGGGCCACAAACCCTACAAGTGGCTTTGAGGACAACTTTATTGCCTCAATTCGTTTTCCCGAAAGAGTTAACTCGTTTAGCATGTTACTTTGAAGATTAGATGATTCACCTTCATCTTTCTTCCTTTTAGAGACATATTGGAGTGGATGTGTTACTTTCTTTCCATAAGACGAAACATCCCCTCTATAAGATTTTTTTCAAGTTAGGTTGTACCTCTTCAGTAATAACATTGGCTCTACCAGCATTCACCTTATCCCTTTTAGTTGTGGGCTCGTCATTCTTGCTTTTCATGACATCATCAGCTTTTAGCTCCTTGACAATGCGGTTCTTCAAATAGAACTTTGCATTAACAAAGTGTGACTCATCCTCAGTGAATGGCTCATCATCAACAATTATCTTCTTCTCAAATTCACCTTCGTAGTATTTCAAACATTGATGGTAAGTAGATGGAACCACTTTATTCTCATGTATCTAAGGCCTTCCAAGAAAGACGTTGTATGAAGTCTTTGCATCGATCAAATGCACCATGCACTTGATTGCATATCTTCAATGGCGATTCCCAACCTGATCACACCTATAGCCCTTTCCCCCCTTGGTTTGAATCCTTGAATCATGACACGACTTTTTGAAAGTTCGTTCATGGGAATACCTAGTTCTTTCACAATGAGAATTGGCAAGATATTCACTAAGGATCCTCCATAAACAAAAATTTGGCGTACCCTTTCATCATGCATATAGACAACCAGGTACAATGGGTGGTTATGAAGAGTGTCACCTAGAAGAAGATCGTCATTTGTGAATGTAAATTTTTCCTCGCACGCGTTAACTTCTTGAGGAATAGACTCGATGAGCTTTTCTAAAGATGGTTCCAATGGTAGGTCATCACTTTTTTCTTCCACTTTATCAACATTGCTACAAGAGGCCTCAATACCATCACAGGAAATCTTCATGCGAAACCAACATGGCAAGAAATCCTCCAAGGTCACTAGATGTCATGGCTTTCGAGGGTGGTGCACCTCCACTTTTTCTTTCTTTAAATCCCTAACTGGATTCTATTTCATTCGACTTTTTACTATCATTTTTCTTGTTGGTTGTTGTATCGATTCCTTTTTTAGGATCCTTTTATGGTTCCTAAGACAAGTCAACAACGTCCAACCTTTATCATCATTAGGTTGATCAACTTCAACTTTGTTGTTCTCTAGTAATTCTTCATCATTACTTTGTTTAAAACAACATAATTCATCCGGACTAAATGAGCCAAAGGTGATAGAGACTTGGTTTCCACTTGCTTTCTCCATCTTCAAGTACAATCTTCTTTTCACGAGCGAAGTCCATAACTTTGCCCTTGAAGACAAAGCACTTCTCTAGAGGGTGGCTCACAAGTCAATGCTATTTGCAGTAATTTGGGTCGTTTGTTTTACGAGCTTTATTTGGCAACTTCATCTCCGAAAGCTCAATGAGATTTAACTCGAGGAGTTCTTCATAAATTGCCAGTATATCATAACCTACAATTGGGTACTCCTTCTCTTGCATTTCTTTTAGAGTCAACTTCCCACTTGGTTTATCTTTAAAAGAAATGGATTTCGTACTCTGCTTCTTTCTCACCTTTGTTGTGAAATTCACAACTGATGTGTTGACATTCATAGCTTCTTTTCAGACCTCGGTACAAACTTGCTCCATTTCCTGACTTCTTAATTGTTGTTCCCTTTGCGAGGCTCATAGATAGGAAACCTTTCATTTCTAGAGGAGGCCATGTTTAACTCCATATCGTGGGCATGAGTCGCAAGTTCTTCAAATGTGCTAGGCTTAATACCTTTCAAGATGTAGCGGAGTCCCCTATGCATGCCTTGGATACATATCTCTATGCGAGAAGCTTAACTAAGCCTCTCTTTGCAGTTGAGACTTGCATTCCTCCAATGATTTATAAAGTCGATAATTGGTTCACTCTTTCATTGACGGGTATTTGTAAGTTCTATCATACTCATAGTACGTCTCGTGCTATAAAAGTGATTGAGAAACTCTTTCTCTAGTTGATCCCAGTTATCAATAGATCCATCATCGAGGTCTGTGTACCAGTCAAAAGTATTTCCTTTTAGCAAGCGGACAAACTTCTTGATGAGGTAATCTTCATAAGTCCCAATATTGTTACACGTATTAACAAAGTGCGCCATATGTTGCTTTGGATTACCTTTACCATCAAACTGTTGAAACTTTGGAGGTTGATAGCCAGCAGGCATCTTTAACATATCGACCCTTGCAGTGTAAAGCTTTGCATATGTAAGGGAGGACTTGACAGCAACTTCATACTTATTCTTAATGGTTTATTTTAATGAACTCCTTTAGCTGATCGATTGGAATCATCCCTTCGGATGAGACAGGGATGGCCTTAGCGGATGCTATTTGTCTTGGGGGAGAATCGCTCTCTGGAACTTCTGGGAGCTTGCCAGGTGCGTGGGTGGATTCTTCTTCCATCAATATTCCCACCCTATATTTTAGCTTGTCGATTCTAGCATCTTGATTTTCATGCAATTGGCCAAGCCAACGATTGCTTCCGTCAAGTTTACCAATTGCTCCTCTTCAGGTGAAGCGTTTGTCACCATGGCTTGCATGATTGTTGTGGATGATGGAGAGTATCATGGATTTTCACACAGATTGATCCTTGATTGGCTCACGCTATGTGGTGTAAGTGGGGGGATCCATCACTTGAAGCATCATCATCTTCTTTCACAGTAGAGTTGTTGGATCCAGAGAGATCAAGCAGAGTAAGAGCTTTCTTGATATTTTCAGCAACATCGCTTCCTCCTTCAGGTGTGTTTGTTGAAGACCTTGCTCATTTTGAAGATGAAGATCCGAAAACAAGGGTTGATGCAGATGGCACTTGGTGTGCTTGTTTTCCTAACGAGCTTTCTTTGCTCCTCATAATTGGTCTAAAGCTTCCAAAGGTAACATCGAGGATGTTTTCCACATCAGTATAGGACCTTGAATTAGCAGCCTTGGTGGAAGTTGAATTGGAATTTATTTTCTTTGAAGCCATTTCAATGTTCTTGAACTTTGGTGATTGAAAAGTTGAGATGAGAGGTAGAGATTATCCCACTAGGTGTGCCAGAATTTGTACACAATAAAATTTGTGTTGAGAAAATAAAATCAGGCAAAAAAATATTACAACAATCGTAGTATTTTATTTCAAATATTTGAGTGTACAGTCTGAATCCTCTGGTTCTTCTTTTCAATAGTAAACAAATTCAAGGTCCTTTGAGCTTGATCTTGAAAATATTGTTGTCGCCACGAATGATGATCTTGTTCTTGAGCTTTAGCTTGATTGCATGAACTTAACTTTGGTTTGTTCTTCATTCTTGAGCTTGAACTGGATTTATTCTTCTTTTTTGAGCTTGAACTTGATTGCTTGAAGCTTCAAACTTGTGGAGGAATTTGCAGTGTTTGATCCACGAGCTCTTTCTTGATTTTTGTTATAACTTCTATGCATTTTCTAAGTTATGAAGATCCCTATTTATAGTTGTGGAAGGGAGGAGTTGTGATAAGAACAAACTCTTTCCGACCAATAAAATTGAAGCGTGACATGGCCGTATTTGATTGGCCAGAACATGTCACGTGCACACGTGGCGCGGTTTCATTGGCCTTCTAATGTGACTTGACATGCCTTGTCATTTTAGCACATAGCACGATCCTATTGGCTCTTCCATTTGACTTGATGTGCCACGTCATTTGACACGTGGCACCAAACTGGACTTCTAGGAAGATGGTATATTGGGCTTAATGTAGTAGCCTCATCACTTTTGCTCGATTAAATGGATTAAAACATATTTATTTAAACTATATATATTGGACTTATATAATTAATTTAATTATATTAGCCCATAATATTTATTTTGACCAACATATCTTTAATTTAAAATATAGTCGAAATTATTTTATGGATTTAATTTAATAAAATTTATCCACTCTGACATCTCATGTATATTTACAAGGAGGCCGAATATCAACTCGGAAATTAAGTGAGCCAACCATCCACTTGAAAAGATATGTGCCACCACATGTATGATATGACAGAGTGAACCACTAGTAAGCCAAAGTGACGCCGCACTTGGCATATGTAAATAAATGAATAGAAATTAATGAACGATTCTAGAATGACGGTTAAGGGCATTAGCTTTGATCAACAACAATAACAACAAATCTATTATAATCCCCCAAAATGGAAAAAAACTAATCGTCGTCTGAGAATATTAACTTTGATCAGTTGTACAAAATGGTTTGAAGAAGTTAGAATCTTTTAATTCTTGAATAATGCTCTTGTAATGGTGTTTACCCTTAAAATGGACAACCATTAAATTTGTACACGGTTTCAAGGATGTGGATAGATATAACACAATCAAGAATATTAGATAAATGA
This sequence comes from Nicotiana glauca, assembly GCA_026770625.1. NCBI lineage: Eukaryota > Viridiplantae > Streptophyta > Magnoliopsida > Solanales > Solanaceae > Nicotiana > Nicotiana glauca. Next base: position 192,992 of record MU773821.1, read on the forward strand.
GCTAAATGCAAGTAAATAATCAATCCAATCGCAATGTTACGGCTAGCTCGAGATTAGGTTGAGCGGCAGTTTTTCCCACGATCGGACTCTTGGATCGAAATCAATTGTGAATGCTGAACAAAACAATCAAGTAAGAACTTTTCAATAGCTAGAAAGCAGAAAAATGAATTTGTATTGCCTTGATATATCCATTACAATGTGTGTTATCAAAGAAAATCTTCTCTTTTCTAAAGTAGGAGAGCTTTATCCCTAGTACAAATCTAAGAAAGGTAAAAATCTCTCTTTCTAGATAATTACTTATGAGTAACCGATATCGGGCGAGATTTGTGCTGTAATATCCGGTTAGGTACATATATCAACGCCCACTGTTAGTCATGTGTAACCGTTTGCCATATCTCTCGAGGTCCTAGAGCTCGTTCCGAGTCTTGAGGGTGTTACTTTATCACGACCGATGATGAGCCCATTCTTCGTCATTCATGGGTCTCCGTACGAAAGGCTCTCAGCCTCGAGTTCAACCTTCTCTGTTAGTGCCCTCCTTCAGTAATCTTCATCTGAACATTGGGGCATGTATTGCCTCCAATTTTACCCGTATACAGATAGTCCCCTCATTTTTTGGAGAGTGTTCACCGGATCTATGGGAAATGAATAGATGAGCCTTGGTTTCTCCCTTCGTAAATTGTAACTAAGATACTGGGCAAGTCAAAACATCCCATCAGTTGCATCGTTCTGATCCAAACATGTGTTAGTCATCGGTTGGTTGTCTTCGAATGTGAAACGCCGTGCATTGATTGCCTTTTCCCCTATAAAAGCTTCGACCTTTTATACTTCTTTCACTTTCTGATCCTAGCTTTTACCTTAGAATTTTCTAGCGGCTTTTAACCTTTTCAAATCTTTATATCTTCATATTTGATCCTCAAACCTTCATATTTGTTCTTAGATTTTGAACCCAGATATTCATATCTTTATCCCACCTTCAAACCTTCATACTCTTTCTTCAGATCTTCATATTTTTCCTTCGAATATTCATACTTTCCTTCAAGTCTCCATACTTCCCTTCAAATCCTTATATTTTCCCATATCACGATGGCTAAGACTTCCAAGTCTGTGCCTTAGCAAGCTGCCCTTTCATCTTCAATCCCGCTATAGATGCCAAGTTGGCTGCTCCCCAGGTAACTCTAAAGCCCCCCATAAAGAGCTTCATACCCGGGGGCTGCTCTATCGGGGATGAATTTAAGGTCAAGAAGGACTCCAGCCAACAAGACCGAGGTGAGGGAGCTTCGAGATACATATGCTCTATCACTGAAAAAACCCTACCCGTAGTCCAAGCAGACTTTCAGTGGGAGGGTAAGGATGTGGTCCTACCCAAGGTAAATGACGATATAACTACACATGCGAAGGGGTATCTGAGTGTTTACACTTACCCCTTTATGCTTGCCCCATCGGATCCCATAGTCCTTGCTTTATGCAAGAGGTACAAGGTATGCCTTGGGAAAATCCATCCATCCTTCTGGAGGATTGTGATTCTCTTACACTACTTCGTAAATAATATTGAGTCTCCCGGTTCACCCTCGACCACCTACTCCGCATGTACACTCCCTGAATCTTCCGAGAGGGACTGATATAGCTCTTCCACCGAGCAAGAAAGGCTCCCTTCTTGAGTATTGATGAGGACCAGGACCGAGGTTGGCAGGAGAGGTTTGTTCAGGTTAAAACCGATGACCTAATCACCCCTCCCCCCCCTCACGTATTTTCTATCGTTCTCTGAGGAGTGGAATGCATCAATTAAGTATTGTCTTTCTTTCGTATTTCTTCCTTTTTATTTGTTTTTCTCATCACTTATGTTTGTGATCGTGCAGTTGTTGCCCAAGTTGCAGATGCAATCCCCCGATTCAAGGAGTGGATCAAGGGGATTTGTAAGCAGATGCCTTACTCCGAGCGTGCATGGCACAAACTTTCGAAGGGAAAATAGGAGGCACGCTCTCACGGTGAGGTTCTTCTCTAAAATACTTACCATTATGCTCTTAACTTATATAGTTCTAACTTTTACTTTTTTTCTTACAGATCTGCCTAAGACCACTGATATTAGGCTACTTGATGAGGAAGAGGATCCGTCTTTGCCTATCGATCCCCCCATCTCGGGACAAATCGGGGCTACCGCAAAGGAGGGGAAGAAGATCCTTGGGTTCCTCGAACCCAGAGGGGAAGAGGAAGAAGAGCGCAGCCACCCAAGCCCGGAACCCAAGAAGAATACCAAGTCCAGGGAACCGGACCTTCGCTATCTCAACCGAATCAAGAATAAGCCCGAAAAAGATGACTTCTTTGTCGCACATGGATCGACCCCCACTGTGGAGCAGGCGACGATTGAGAAAGGAGACCACGAGGTCGATCCCCTTCTGGCTCGGGAACCTAAGGGGGAGATAAAGGAGGATACCGGTGTCATTGACATCATAGGATGCCCTCCTATACTCGAAGAGGCCCAAGCGGGCAAAACAAAGTCAAGTGAGGGAGTGGAGGGTTCAGATGAACCCCTCAACTCCTTTTTCGACGACATGGACATGTCTATATTGGAAGATTTTTCCAGGTTGGGTCACCTGGAGACCCAAAGAATGAATTGCCCTCGGGAGCTAGCGGGCCGAGTTTGATCCTAAAACTAGTGAAGTAGTTTCCCTTAATGAGCGTATACCTCGAACGTAAGAGAATGGTCATTATTACAGTCCTGGAGGATGTTCGGGTACTATCTGCTCTGGTGGATGTAGTTAGCTACCTCTGATTCCCGGTGACTTAGGAAGACTGGGAAAAGATGAACGAGGTGGGCACATCAAGCCTTTTCAACGAGGCACATCAGGCATTGAAACAGGTAAGGCACCAGCACTTTTATACCCCTTTATGAATTCCACTTATGTTTTGATGTCTCTTACTACTTTCTGTGTTTTACAAGCCTAAGTACTTCACCACGAAAGCTTCCCCTAGTACCGCTTAGAAATCAGCCAGCTCGAGTTCGAGCTCAAAGAACAGGTCCGAACGAAGGATAGGTACGGGCTCCTTAGTGAGCAACAAGATGAGGCCCTTAAAGACCTCCCAAGGCTTTTGGACGAGCTAGAAAAAGCTCAGAAGGAGGTCGACCCTGAAGTGGGAACACAACGACCTGGTTGAGAAAGTAAAGATCTTTGAAGCTAAAATGAGGAGCTAGCCATGGTGACTAATAACACAACTTCGCAGGTCCAATAGAAGATAGACCTGATCGCCCATATGCGGACGGAGATGGACAAGGTCAAGTCCATGGCCGAAGTGTGGAAAGGCAGGATGGACCTACTGGCCTTGGAGAAGGAAACAACAGGTGGAGTTGGTGTCATTCGAGAAACATCTTCAGGTGGCGAAGGAAAAATCCAACAAGTGGTCTCGGCTGAACGATGATCTCTTGAGCTCGATCGTTGCGAGATGGGATGATCTCGGAAGAGAATATGTGGCACTGAGGTCTAAATTGGACACAAGTTCTGCTGATGCTGAGGAAATGGTATCCCAGTACAAGGCCGATGTGGAGGCAACCAAGACCCGCCTAAAGACTGAATATATGAAGCGACTATCCCGAAAAGAGACCCTCAAAGAGATCCACGCCCGAGGTTTCGACAAATTGGCCAGGATCAAAGAAGATAATAGGCTCGAGGCAGAGGCAGAGGCAAATGATCTATACGAGCTTAAGGGTGCCAAAGCTCCAAGGGTTTCTTGGGCTCTGAGGGATCTAAGGGTTTTGACAGTTCTGACAACAAGTCAGGCCCCGGTGAAGACTAGGCGTAGATGCCTTAGTACTTTTTTAGTTTTTTGTTTTCCTTGTGTATTATTCACTTTTTTTAGTTATTTTGAGGCCTTTCTATTAGGCCTTTTTAAATATATTTTAGGAATATTTATAAGATTTTTCCCTTTTGGCAATATTTTGTCTTTAATTTTCCAGCATCTTCTTGCAATTTTATTCGTGTATTATTTTTTTGCCTTGTCATAGAATCAGATGTAGTTCTAGGGCATTTGGTTTTCAAGGTTTGATCGAAGCTTGACCTCAATGCCACTTTGTTTTCTCATGGCTTCGAACGCCATGGTGAGGCCGGAGGTTTCCAAGATGCTTAAGTGTTTTTAGACAATGTTTTTGCTGGAGGTAACCTTTTAGTAGGTTTTAAATTTGTGTAATAGTCGGCCCTAATAAGTCTCTGAACCAAAGATTTTGACCCCTAATGGTTCCCACAGGTGCCTTCATGAACTTTTCTCAAGGCATATTCAGTCTCGCCCAGTCCCAAGCATCTGGCTAGCGGGCCGCGAAATGTTCTCCTGAACAATGCCCATTCGACCAAGCTAAGTTTGTCAGCCTTGGTACGCAGAGCTCTTGATTATTTGGGATATGAAGCCAATTTTCCAACCTTCAAGTAGTTATATACTTGTTCCTCCAGTCCCAAGTTAGACTTGTTGAGTTTACTTCGACGTGGTCTTCTTCTATCACCGACTTTATGAATTGCACTACTGTTCCCGAACTGAATTCATCGACATCAATTGACAACCCCAAGTTAGTACGGGCATCGACCTTGCTGTTTTGATCTCGGGGTACGTACTACGTGGTCCATTCCCTGAATTGACGCAGTGTTACCTGTAATTTGTCCAAATACCTTCACATTCGTACTTCTTTTACTTTGAATGCCCCGTTAACTTGGTTTACCACGAGGAGGGATTCATACTTAGCTTTGATCACCTCGACCCCAAGGCTTTTAGCTAATTCTAGACCTCCAATCATGGCCTCATACTCGACCTCATTGTTAGTCAATTTCATAATTCTTATAGATTTCCTAACTACATTTCTCGTAGGCGATTTTAATACGATGCCTCGCCTGAAGCCCTTCATGTTTGAGGCACCATTTGTAAAAAGGGTCCAGATTCTCAAGGTAGTCCCCAAGGTCAATAGTGATTCCCTCTCAACTTTGGGTATTAAGGTCGGCATAAAGTCGGCCATGAAGTTTGCCAAAATTTGAGATTTTATGATAGTTTGGGTCGATACTCGATATTGTACCCGCTAATTTCAATGACCCATTTGGCCAACCGGCTCGAGATCTCGAGTTTGTGCATGATTTTTCTTAGTAGATATGAAGTTACTACACATATGGGGTGGCATTGAAATTATGGCTTTAGGTTTCTGGAGGCACTTAGGAAAGCGAGTGCCAATTTTTACAAGTGGGGATACCTTGTTTCGTCCTCGCCTAGAATTATACTGACATAGTATATAGGAAATTACGTACCTTATTCCTCCCGGGCTAAGACTCCACTTACCGCCACCTCGGAAACCGCCAAGTAAAGGTACAACTGTTCGTCTGCCTTCAGAGTTTGGAGCAGGGGCGAACTTGATAGGTACTATTTGAGTTCTTCCAAAGCTTGCTAGCATTTCGGGGTCTAGGAAAAGTTATTCTTCTTCTTTAATAGTGAGAAGAACCGATAGCTCTTGTCCCAGGACCTCGATATGAGTCGACCCGGAGCAGTTAAACGCCTGGTTAGCCTTTGAGTGGCCTTGACGTTGTCCACCATAGTGATGTCCTCTATGGCTTTGATTTTGTTGGGATTGATCTCAATCCCTCGATTAGACACAATGAACCCGAGGAATTTTCTCGATCTGACCCTGATATTTGACTTAAAGTATGCATATTTTTACATATATTACCTCACATTGTGTTCATGTCTCATAGATTTCGAATGTATAATATAATTATTTATGCTAATTTTTGGTATTTCTATGTATAGGAATCATTCGGATGCTATTTGGGACGAAAGCGTATGAATTGGAGCGAAAATGGGAAGAAAAGGCAAAATTGCACATTTGAGGGCCACAGGCAGCATGGGGCGCTCCTTGTGACGCTCAAAATAGAATGCTAAAAAGTTGAGTGCCAGGGCCAACGACCCACGCTGTCCTGGACACTCAAAATGTGAACATGTTCTATTCCGATCAGGACTCAGTTATTTCGATCCCAAAACATCCCCAACTCATATAAAAGTTAACCTAAACCTATTTTGAGAGGGAAGAACATTTTTCGGTAACTTTTGACCAAGGGAGAGCACAGAGCCGCCGTGGAGATCGAGTTTCATCTTTTCTTCCACCAAACTTAGTATATTTTATGTTTCTTTGTATGATTTGTTGTTTGGCTACCATATCTATGAGGAGCTAAAATTTTACGTTCTAGGGTTGTGGTTCTTTCATGACTATTGTTATTCGAATATTGATTGTGATTTCTTGATTTATCGTATTGGTTTATTTATTCAATCTTATGCTTAATTATTTGATTGCTTGATCACCAAGTGAATACTATCTACGAATCTAGAGTTGAACTCGAAAGTGGGAATTCTAGATTGCATATAAGATTGAGTAGAGCAAGTTCTTGGACCTGGGCATCGGGGAATAGGTTTGCGGTTAGGATAGACATATACCTAATTACCTTGCTTGGTTGATTTACAAGAATTACAAATGCATTCTTGTTAGTTCTAATTCCATAGACATATATACATTAGGTTAGCTTGAATAGGCGAGTAAGAACTCGACAGATTCTTCTGAGCAATATTAACCCTGTCAATCTATAAACCAGATAATTTAATTAGTCAATTCAATTGAAGAATACAATAGGATTGTTAGATAGCCCATAACCCTAAATCATTTTCACAATATTGATAACATAAAAATCTGTTCAAAGTTTATGATTTTTTTTAATTTTAATTAGTTTAGAATCAAATACTTCTAGTTTTAATTCTTGTTTAGATAGTTAGGATAGTCTAATTTAGTTAATAGTTAATCACAAGTCCTCGTGGGCTCGACATTCGACTTTTAGTCACTTTATTACTTGACGACCGCGTATACTTACGTGTGTGTTTGGTCCCAACAGACCCCGAACGCGCACTCCTTCGGGTTCAGTTTTATACTATATTTCTTCAATATGTCGAAGGTCTCCTGCAAATGTTTTGAGTGGTCCTCTCCTCGCAGGGACTTGACTAACTTGTCATCAATATAAACTTCCAAATTTTTCCCTATTTGTTCTTCGAGTATCCAATTTACTAGGCATTGATAAGTGGCACTGTCATTCTTCAGTCCGAACGGCATTATGTTATAACAGTAGGTATCAAATTTACTAATTAAAGAAGTTTTTCTTGATTGTCCGAGTCCATCCAAATTTGGTTGTACCCGGAATAGGCATCGAGAAAGCTGAGTATCTCATGCTCGGCCACCACATCGATCATCCGATCGATGTTTGGCAAAGGAAAAGAATCCTTGGGGCATGCCTTGTTTAGATCTTTGTAATCTACACATATTCTTAGCTTATTCCCTTTTTAGGCACTACCACTATGTTAGCTAACCAGTATGGATATTTAATTTCTCGAATGGACCCTATTTTAAGGAGTTTGGATATCTCATACTTGATGAATGCACGCTTGACCTCAGATTGTGGTCTCCTCTTCTGCTTAATCGATGGAACTTCGGGTCCAAACTCACCTTATAAGTGGTTACCTCCAGTGGGATCCTTGTCATGTGAAGATGGGACCAAGCGAAATAGTCTATGTTAGCTTTAATAAAATCGTGAGTTCTTTGATTAGCTCGGGAGTTAACCTTATGCCCAGGTATACCTTTCGATCCGATAGGTGTTCGGTCAATATGAATTTCTCTAATCCCTCGGCCATTGATTTGGTGGCGTCGTATCACCAGGATATATGAATGATCTCAGAACTCCATAATCATCCTCCTCGTCTGCTCCTCATCCCCCTCCCCCCCCCCCCCCC
>MU773821.1:201498-221592 GCA_026770625.1 Nicotiana glauca
AATGAAATTCTAAAATTTTGTGCTCTCTCTTTGTTTATTTGATTATATAGACTAATCAATATAATTTAAGTTTGGCAGGCCCCCACAATTGTGGACCTCGAAGAATGCCTAACACCTTCTCTTCGAGGTAATTTGAGCCCTTACTCGATCATTGGTGGCGTCGACTAATTAAATAGAGTTATTTGCAAATAGGTGCCCTAAATCACCTTAAAAATTGTTAGGTGGCGACTCTCCTCTTTTAATACCTCCTTAAAAGAGTTGTCACGTGTCGAAACCCTCTTTGCGAGAAAAAGGAGCGTGATACCTGTCGAAACCATTTTTTCTCATCAGACTTCGGCTGCTAGGACCTCAATCGCCTCTCTTTTCATTATTTACTAGTGACGCCCGGACCCATCTCCTTCGATCTGCATTTTATGTTTGGTAACTATCCCAGACCGGCCTTGGTTCATGATCAATGGCTCTCTTAGACTTGTCGTCAACCTGATGGGATAAACAAACCTAGAAGGGGTCCGACTTGGTCGTCCTCGACTCTAATTTTTAACTAGTACCTGTTGTGGACGTCGGCCCAAGTTACCGACGCGTACTCTACCAAACTTATTTTAAGCTGCTATGAAGCCAAGGATCTTCAAAGTTTAAGTCCTTGAGTAAATGCCTGAACGAACCAATCATCCGCGACCGGAGGTAGGTCCACATATTTTATCTGGAACCTCAACACGAACTCCCTAAGCATCTTGTTGTCTCTTTGTTTATCCTTGAAAAGGTTTGACTTTCTGGTCTCAACCTTGATGGTACCGGCATGGGCCTTCACGAAAGCATCTTCAAGCATAACAAACGAGTCAATGAAATTTGGGGGTAAGTTGTGATACTATATCATTACCCATTTGGATAAGGTTTCCCCAAACTTCTTCAGTAACATTAAACCGATTTCATCATCTTCCAAGTCGTTTCCTTTGATTGCGCATGTATAAGAGATCACATGTTCATTCGGATCTATAGTTCCGTTATATTTTGGGATGTCAGGCATACGGTACCTCTTAGGATTCAACTTTGGTTCCACACTCAAAGTAAAAGGCTTCTGAATAAACTTCTTGGAATCCGGCCCCCTCAATATCAGGGGTGCTCCCGGAATTTGGTCAACCATGGAATTGTATGTTTCCACCTCCTTGTCATTTGCCTCAATTTTCTTTTCACCTGATTCCACCCGTTTCGTTAATGCTTCAAGTATTTTCATTATTTCGAGAATGATCACGGACTTAGATTCACCCGGTCTCCCAGTGATCTGTTCATTCCTTCGGATGTTCTTCCAGGATGGTTCGGGCTTAGCTCTACTAGGGACGTGGCTTTGATTTTGCAGCTGCGCTATCGCCTCCTATTGAGCCTGCAACATTTCAAAGATTAATCATATGCTAACCCCATCGCCTTTTTCATCTTCGGGCACTTCTCGAGCCGTTGGTCGGGGTCCCCGCGAATGCTATTTTTAGGATCAGTTGGCAGATTGACATTGACGGCCACATGTGAGTTGGCATCGACAACTGCGACTCCGTTGGGATCAACAGGTGGTGCCTCGTTTCTAGGCCTCAGATTGTTGTTTTCTCCATGAAGTCCAGAATCAATGTCAATGCTCAAGTGGGCAGACTGAGAATTTGACATTTTTAAACTGGACTGAAACTGACACTTTAAAGAACAAGCGTAAAATAAAGTGTGTTATGGAGATTTGTATCAAATCACCACTATTATCATTATCCCCACGGTGAGCGCCAAATAGTTTACCCTTAAAATGGATAACTATTTAATTTGTACACGGTTTTAAGGATATGTAAATATATTTAACATAAATAATCAAAAATATTAGATAAATGAGTTAAAGGCTAAGTGACTAATCAAACCAATCGCAATGTTACAGCCCAACTCGAGATTAGGTTGAACAATAGTTTTTCCCTCGACTAGACCCTTGGTTCGAAGTTAATTATGAATGATGAACAAACAATAAAGTAAGAACCTTTCAATAGCTAGAGAGTAGAAAAATGAATTTGTATTACCTTGGTATGCGTGTTACAATGTGTTTTATCGGATAAAAACTTTCCCTTTATATAGTAAGAGAGTTTTATCCCTAGTACAAGTCTAAAAAAGGTAAAAATCACCCTTTCTTGCTAATTACTTATCAGTAACCGATATTGGGCGAGATCTGCGCCATGATATCTGGTTAGGTAAGGATATCATGGACCTTTGTTAGTTGTGCATAGATGTTTTACATATCTCTCGAGGTCCTAGAGCTCGTTACGGGTCCGGGGAGCGTTACTTTATCACGTCCGACGACGACCCGTTGTTCGTCGTTCATGGGTCTCGGTACAAAAGGCTCTCAACTTCGATTTCAACCTCGTGTGTTTGTGCACTCCTTCCATCTTCTTCACCAGAAAATTGGGGCATGCATTGCCCCCAATTTTACACCTATACAGATTGTTCTTCTCCGAGATGAAAAGAAAATAAAAGAAACTTTGTGTTCTGGCTTAAGGACAGTTTCCTTTCAAACATTATTTGACGTGCATCTTTTCATGCTTTTAGGTGCCTTTTCAGTATATTCTCATCAAATATAAAATAAAAAAGTAATTAATATTTTTTAGGCCCACATAATATAATATTGTACAAAATTATGGTATTTTAGTTGATTGCACAATATATGAGGCCGTACCAAAAAAAACTATTAACATGACAGTCATATCAAATTTTTTCTGACGCTGTGGAAACACATTTGTATACAGTCAAACTCAGGTATGCTCAATTTCACGGGCTCGAAGAGTCGCTTCAAGCCCGAGTTCAGGATGGATCGAGTTCAAGCCCGATGGACCAAGCTCGAGCCCCATGACAGAGTACAAGGTCGAAGAACGAAGTACGTGATGAGCACCGAAGCCGAGTATGACCAACCCTAAGATGATGTCGTTATGGGTTTGTAATAGAAAGAGCAAGATTCCTGCAACATCCCCAAGTTCCCAGCATAAATTCTGGAACAGATTTGTACGGATTTGTACTAGGTGGTTAGACAGCTGCCCTAGTAAGATTCCTTGCTAAAATTAGAAATGTACCTTGTTTAGGGTTCCCCTACTATATAAAGGGGACCCTAATCATTTGTAACGATCATCAATCATTGGCAAAAGAATATACTCTCTTACTTTCTTGCTTGTTACTCATCAGAATTGTCTCTTAACTTTATTCCTTTTACTTTACTGTTCTTGTTGACCAACTTCGAGGTCATCATAGCTCGAGGTCAAGACTTGTTCAAGCACTAGTTTGATTCAACTTACTTCTTTAATTTATACATTTTATTTCTTGGTTATTAATTGGTATTGACTTAAACCACGTATCTTTAAAACCATAAACAAGTTTAATTGTTACTCGTATTTTCGAGGTAAATAGTTTGGCGCCCACCGTAGGGCTAAAGATAATAGTGGTTATTTTAGTAGTGATTCTGATAACACACCTCATTTTCATACTTGTTCTTGTCAAGAATTTTAGTTCTCAGGTTAAAACATGTCAAACTCACAAAATACACCCGCACACGGCGATGGTGGTCTTGGATTTCATGGGGGAAACAACAATGTAGTAGTTCCAGGACCTGGTGTACTACCGATTAACCCTGGGGAAGTGCCAAATGTAGAACCAGTCGATGTTAGTTCATATATTTCTTTGAGTGTAGATTTAGGTGCAGACCCTAGAGGAAGTGTACGCAGGGAAGTCCGATCTGGTGGCCAAGGAAAACAGGGTGTAAGAGATTGAGAAGTTAGCCTCTAAGTAATATTCGAGATGCTACAAGATCAACAAGTTTCTATTGCTCAGCTTAAAGTCAACATAAAACTCCAAGTGTGGTCGAACTAGAAATCACTCACCGTACTGAGCCGGTGCTAGAAAGATCGAACGGTAATGACTCGAAGACTGACCCCACGGTTATGAAGATGCTCGAGGAACTCACCAAAAGAATCGAGTCGGGGGAGAGAAAGATTGAGGATAATGACAAAAAGGTAGAGACGTATAACTCCTGTGTTGATCAAATACCGGGGGCACCCCCGCTCTTGAAAGGTTTGGATGCCAAGAAATTCGTACAAAAGCCATTCCCTTCGAGTGCGGCTTTGAAGCCCATTCCTAAAAAGTTCCGTATGCCTGACATACCTAAGTACAATAGGACGAGAGATCCTAATGCACACATTACCTCATACACTTGCGGGATTAACAGAAATGACTTAAATAATGATAAGATCGAGTCGGTTTTGTTGAAGAAATTTGGGGAAACTTTATCAAAAGGAGCAATGATTTGGTATGAAAACTTGCCACCGAATTCTATCGATTTGTTTACAATGTTAGCAGACGCCTTCATAAAGGCACATGTCGGGGCCATAAAGGTTGCGATAAGGAAATCAGATGTCTTTAAGATAAGACAGAGGAATGATGAGATGCTAAAGGAGTTCGTATCCCGATTTCAAATGGAGCGAGTGGAATTACCACCGGTATCGGATGATTGGGTCGTGCAAGCTTTTACACAGGGGTTGAACGAATGCATTTCAATCGTGTCACAGTAGTTGAAGCAAAATGTGATTGATTATCCTGCTGTGACTTGGGCAAATGTACATAATTGTTACCAATCGAAGATCAGGGTCGAGGACGACCTGTTGGGAGCCCCCTCGTGTTCAGTTCATCCAAATAAATTAGAATTCAAGGCCCCAAGAGATGCCAATAGGGAACAATATCAGCCATATGCCGCAGATCGAAAAAATAACGACCCGGGGCGCAATCGTCCTAGGAACGATTGAAGGAATGATCGAGGGAAAATTTCTAGGGGACTAAGTAAGAGTGGTTTTGATAAACATATTGATCTAGTGGAAGAACCTTGGTTATCGGAGTATAATTTCAGTGTCTATGCATCGGAGATCGTATCGGCTATCAAAAAGATCAAAGGCACCAGGTGGCCTAGACCTATACAAACCGATCATTCTCAAAGAAATCCAAACTTGATGTGTAAATATCATGGCAAGCATGGCCATAGGACCGAAGACTGTAAACAACTGAGAGAGGAGGTAGCTCGATTGTTCAATGAGGGTCATCTTCGAGAGTTTCTCATTGATCGAGCTAAGAACCACTTCAGAGAAAGAGATGCCAACAAAAAGAATGAGCTGGAAGAGCTGCGGCATGTAATACATATGATCGTTGTTGGGGTTGATGTTCCCTAGGGGCCTATATTCAAATGCACCAAGGTGTCGATTACTAGAGAAAAACAAACTCGGAGTTATGTACCCGAGGGCATCATATCGTTCAATGACGAGGAAACGAAAGGCATTTCTCAGCCGCACAACTGGTAATTTCTATTTGTTAAATAAAATTCAAGTTAAATGTGTTATAGTGGATCCAGGTAGCTCAACAAACATAATCAGATCAAGGGTTGTAGAGTAGCTCGGCCTACAGGACCAAATTGTACCTGCACCTTGAGTCTTAAACGGCTTCAACATCGCGAGTGAAACAATGAAGGGGGAGATAATCCTACCAGTGAATGTGGACGAGACCATCCAAGATAAAAAATTCCATGTCATCAAAGGCAACATGAGATATAATGCACTACTCGAAAGGCCATGGATCCGCAATATGAGAGCAATGTCGTCGAGCCTTCATCAAATGATAAAATTCCCAACAATGGATGGTGTGAAAACAATTTACGGGGAACAACACACTACAAAGGAAATGATTGCAGTCGATGAGGTGACATAAATACTAGAGTCTTCGGCCTTGGGAAAATTGAGCACCAAAGATAAGCAGAGGACCAAATAGCAATCACCAACCCCAGCCTCGACCGAATCGAAGAAACAGGTAATCGAAGAAGTAGAAGAGTCAGATGTAACCAAATCAACGGTCAAGGAGCTGGAACAGGTCATACTGATTGAGTATATGCCCGAGAGAAAGGTATACCTGGGAATGGGGTTAACCCCCGAACTTAGGAAAAAACTCATTCAGTTTCTTATCGATAATATGGATTGTTTTGCTTGGTCCCATTTAGACATGACAGGGATCCCAATAGAAATAAAAATACACCGGCTGAGCTTGGACCCCAGGTTCAAACCAGTAAAGCAAAAAAGAAGGCCTTAGTCCAAGGTGAAGCATGCATTCAAAAAGGATGAGGTAATTAAACTTCTTAAAATACGGTCTATTTGGGAGGTAAAAATACCCCGAGTGGTTAGCCAACGTAGTTGTAGTCCTTAAAAAGGGAACAACTTATGATATGCATAGATTATAAGGATTTAAACAAGGCATTCCCTAAAGACTCTTTTCCACTGCCTAACATTGATCGCATGATCGATGCCACGGCTGGCCACGAGATCCTTACCTTTCTCGATGCCTACTCCGGGTACAATCAAATTCAAATGAACCTGGAGGACCTGAAGAAGTTCTCGTTTATCACTAAGTTTGGAACATACTATTACAATATAGTGCCATTCGGGCTAAAAAATGCTGGAGCTACGTACCAACGTCTAGTTAACAAAATGTTCGAGGAACAGATAGGTAAATCAATGGAAGTTTACATTAACAATATGTTGCTTAAGTCCCTGCCCGCAGAGAACCATTTAACTCATTTGTAGGAAATATTCAAAATCTTGAGGAAGTACAATATGAAGCTTAACCTAGAAAAATGTGCTTTCGGGGTCGATTTGGGCAAGTTCCTCAGCTTCATGGTATCAAATTGGGGAATCGAGATCAACCCCGACAAGATCAAGGCCATCAAAGATATCACTATCGTGGATAGCGTGAAAACCATACAAAGGCTAACAGGACGGATAGCCACCTTGGGTCGATTCATTTTGAGCTCATCAGATCGAAGCCACATGCTCTTTTCCTTAATCAAAAAGAAAAATGATTTTGCATGGACCCTAGAATGCTAGCAAGGAATGGAGGAATCGAAGATATACTTATCGATCCCACCTCTGCTTCACATCCGAAGGTGGATGAAAAACTTCACTTATATTTGGTAGTATCCGAGATAACGCTAAGTCGGGTACTAGTTCAAGAAGAGCAAGGTACGCAGTTCCTTGTCTATTATGTAAGTCGAATCTAAGAGATGCTAAAACTAGATATCCACACTTAGAAATATTAGCACTTTCATTAATAAGTGCATCCAGAAAGCTAAAGCCATATTTCCAGTGTCACCTAATGTGTGTTAACCACTTATCCTCTCTGAAATATTTTGCATAAGCCCGAGCTATCAGGCCGATTAGCCAAATGGGCCATCGAACTTGTGAGGCCCGTGGAAGATTTTTACTCTAAACCCGAAAGCTCATAGTGCCAAATTAGGAATATGTGTTAGAGATGCGTAAAAAGTCAAGGAATAATATTTTCTAGAAAAGTGCGATTCTGCGGTCGAAAATACGGTCGCATAACAGCTATGCGGACGTATTGTCACCGCAGAGTGAAGCAGTGTGTCGGTCAATTTGAGGTCAACTATGCGGCAAATTATGCAATCGCATAATCGATATACGGGCCGCAAAGTCATCGCAAAATTCCCTTAGGATTTTTAAGGGAAAGTTCTGCGGTGCATTATGCGACCGCAGAACGGGTATGCGGACCGCATTTCTGGCGCATACCCAGACAATGTGGTCAGGTTGTAGGGATCATTTTTGCGGTCCATTATGCGGGCCACATGTCAATTTTGTGATTCAATCGGGCTCCTATTTTCTAATTTTTAAAAACCCGACCCCGACTCCACCCCATTAAAAACACCATATTAGACCATTTTCCTGTTATTTCACGACATATAGAGTGAGATGGGGAGTTCTAGAGTGAGAGGGAGTAATCTTCATCAAGTCCTCTCTCAATCCTTGCCCCAAATCCTTGCAGATTGTCAATTGAAGCTACTAGGTCTTCATCCTAAGAGGTAAGAACTGTACCCTCATCAATAATTTCAAAATTTCTATTAAAATAGGTAATTAGCAAGTGGGTACATGGGTATAAGGGCTAGTAATCTTGCATGCACAAGAGATAATGGGGTATGGGGAGGATGAGAACTAAAGAGACAACAATTGGGGTAAATTTCTTTCAAAAGGGGCCTAAGTTCATAATGCACCTTTTATGTTTGATAATATGCTCAAACAAACTAGAATCTTAATCTCGTCTCTAATTATGGTTCAATTGTTATTCCTATACAATAGATTGAAGTGCTAAGAGTCCCGAAATTTTATAAGAATTAGGGGAAAGCTTTATTGAGGTATGTATGGCTAAAACCTCCTCTCTTAGAAATTTAGCTTCCATGGTGCCCGTGTAAGGGTTGTAAGCTCGAAACGTAATTGATGCAGTGCTTGTTATGTTAAGTGAATTGATATTATGAAAATGTATGTGGTAAGTACTTCTTTATGTGTTTAATGTGTTATTCTAGTAAATGGAAGACGTGTGGAGAACATGATTTATGTGCTAAATGCCTAATATTCATGCCAAGGTTACTTTGGGACTAATATGCCAAACTTGACAAATTTCCCTCTATGCTTATGACTTAAATTGCTTTTGTATATGCCTATGACTTTAAGTGGCAAGGTAAATGTTGAAAATGGGAACAATGTGAAACGTGAGTTATGGAATGAGGAAATTGTGGACCAAAGTGCCGATAAACTAATACATGTATAACCAAAGATTGGTGTGAGCTGAATAACGAAAAATGGTAACGTCTCGGGGAGACGGCTTAGCCGATCAGGCCGTGATCGGATGCCATGATATATATACACATGGTGGTAATGTATTGACGATTGAAACTGGAAAGTGTTAATGAAATAATGGTAAAGTCTCGGGGAGATGGCTTGGCCTATCGGGCCGTGATTGGGCTCCGCTCACAGAAGCGGTGGTAATATGGATAATGATGCAACAGTGTGGGATGCTCCAATCTAAAATTTCAAGAACTATGTGAAAATCATATGAACCTCCTTATATTGTCGGCATGGTGCTTATTTGAAACTTTGTTGTCTTTACGATTTCCTCTTTACTTTTGCATGGTTGTTCTTTCTAACATGATGATGTTTAGTTATACATACTAGTACTATTCCGTGGTACTAACGTCCCTTTTGCCAGGGCGCTACCTTTTTAAATGATTGTAGGTGGCTCCATAGCGGATAGTGCCAATCGTATGTAGAGGAGCATCCTCTTCTCAAAATCTTGGTGAGCCCCTTCCTCCTTCAAGGGGTTATGTTATACACCTTTTGTTATAGATATCCATTTTGGCGTATAGTCGGGGTCTTGTTGCCGGCGTTGTTATCATTGTCTTTTGTATCCTTAGAGGCTCCGTAGACGTTTGTGTGGATTATGTATGGGTATTGGATAGGTCAATGAACCATGTTTTAACCTTGTACTCTTGCTTTCTTCTAAACTATAACTGTATGGAATCTTGGAAGCCTAACTACGGTTAAGGTTGTGTTATAAAATAAGCTATCCATGTTGAATGTACAACCCCTTTTATTGTCTAACTAAACGGAATTGGATCCCTTAATCGCATTGAGTTGGGTAGGA
Organism: Nicotiana glauca; assembly: GCA_026770625.1. Lineage (NCBI taxonomy): Eukaryota > Viridiplantae > Streptophyta > Magnoliopsida > Solanales > Solanaceae > Nicotiana > Nicotiana glauca. Next base: position 211,018 of record MU773821.1, read on the forward strand.
AGTGTTTGATAAGGATTGCTCAATTGGGCTCACTCGATTGAGCGCCGGTCGTGCCTCCCGAGATTGGGGCATGACAAACTTGGTGGGTACGATATCGAATATCAACCCCGAACGGCCATCAAGTCTCAAATTCTAGCTGATTTCATGGCTGATTTTACGCCAACCCTCGTACCCTAAGTGGAGAAAGAACTTCTGCTAAAATTGGGTACATCATCGGGGGTATGGACCTTCTTCACGGACGGTGCCTCGAATATGAAAGGGTTCGGGCTTGGAAATATTTTGAAGCCACCTACAGGTAACACTGTTAGAAAATCTATTAAAACTTCGAGGTTGACTAATAATGAGGTCGAGTATGAGGCCATGATTGCAGGTCTCAAGTTTGCTAAAAGCTTAGGGCATAGGTCGTTAAATCCAAGTGCAATTCTCTGTTGGTGGTGAACCAAGTAAACATTTCAAAGTTCGAGAGGATAGGATGCAAAGAAATTTGGACAAGATACATGTAACCTTTCACCACTCAAGGAGTGGACTCTGTATCATATGCCTCGTGAACAAAACAGTAAGGCCAACGCACTTTCTAACTTAGGGTCATCAGTTGACGAAGATGATATTATCTCGGGGGCTGTCGTCCAATTGTCGAGATATGTGGTCGCAGAGGGTCACGTCAAGATAAATTCTACAAGTTTGACTTGGGATTAGAGGAATAAGTATATCGAATATTTGAAAAAAGGAAAGCTCCCATCAGATCATAAAGAATCGATGGCTCTATGAACCAAGGCCGCTAGGTTCCCATTATGCGAAGATAGAAAATTATACAGGAGGACCTTCGACGGACTATTGACAGTATGTTTAGGGCCTGGGGACACCGATTATATTCTGCGAGAAATCCACGAAGGCACTTGTAGGAATCACTCCGGCGCCGAGTCTTTGATTCGCAAAATTATTAGAGGAGGGTATTACTGGGATAGCATGGAAAAAGACACTAAGGAGTTTGTTAGAAAGTATGATAAATGTCAAAGGTTTGCACCGATGATTCATCAGCCCGGGGATCAACTTCACTCTATCATGTCCCCGTGGCCTTTCATGAAATGGGGAATGGACATTATTGGCCCTCTACCAACGGCCCCAATTAAAGCTAAATTTATTTTGTTTATGGCTGACTACTTTTCTAAATGGGTTGAAGCACAGGTCTTCAAGAAGGTTAGAGAAAAATAAGTTATTGACTTCATTTGGGATCACATCGTGTGTCGATTCAAGATGCCTGCCGAAATCGTATGTGATAAGGTGAATCAATTCATCGGCAACAAATTAGTGGAGTTCCTCGAAGTACACAAAATAAAGAGGATCTTTTCAACATTGTACCACCAGAGCAGGAATGGACAGGCCAAATCAACAAACAAAACTATCATTCAAAACTTAAAGAAAAGGTTGAACGATGCAAAAGGAAAATGGAGAGAAGTTCTACTTATGGTTATTTGGGCATATCGAAATACATCAAAGTCCATCACAAGGGCAACCTCATTCTCTTTAGTATATGGCTCTGAGGCCTTGATTCTAGTCGAGGTCGAGGAACCCAACACCAAATTTTGACATGCATCGGAGAAATCAAATCATGAGGCTATGAATATTGGCCTCGAGTTATTAGATGAAAAATAAGAAGTTGCACTTGTTCAGATGGTCGCGCAGAAGCAAAGAATCAAGAGATATTATAATAGAAGGACCAACCTTCGACACTTCGAAATCGGAGACTTAGTTCTACAGAAAGTCACCCTCAATACTCGAGAACCGAACGAAGGGAAATTACGCAAAAATTTGGAAGGAACGTACCGAGTCATCGGAGTTATCGGTAAAGGATATTAGAAGCCCGGCACGATGGAAGGCGAACAATTGGAATGTATCACTACTCAAATGATATTATTGTTGAGGTATGACCTTCTCCTTTCTTCCCATTTGCATTTAATACTAACTCAGTGCAGATGATTGATTGAAGATGTCGAGGACACCCTTAAACACGAAAGACCTTAGGTTTTAAAGCATGCATTGCAATCTTTATCCCTTAGATAGGGTTTTATCCCAAATGGGTGTTTTCGGCAAGGTTTTTAACAAGGCAACAACTATGAGCTACCTAAGGAGAATTCAACAGTATCCAAGGATTATTTTCAATCAACCTCGAATATTAGGGGGCATCACCTTTGGAGGTTATATTTTCGAGAAAAATACTCCACGCCAAAAAGGGCCTCGATAGGAAACCTTTGTAATGGGCCAAACGGTCAGATGAACCGTGTCCATATAGAATAGTCAAGCCCGGATGGCAAAAAATGTATGCATATATGAATTATTCTTTCTATATCAAACACTTTAAGTCTCAAAGAAATTTGCTACTATACGAACTCCATACTTGTGATTTTGTGAAAAATGGCTCAAGGGCCAAAGCGCAAACACACCTTGAATGCTCGAGGACTGTCATCGATAGTCAACACGCTCGAGTTATCTAAACTCGAATTTATAAGACCTCAAAGAGGCATCCTTCGACACAAATGACAAGGCCATCATACTCGGGGACTCACCTTTCGGACAAGTTCGAAAGGTTATTGGGAAACAAGTCTAAGAGACACACCCGAAGGCTACAGCCATATTAAAGGCTACGGCCAAAATAACGCGGCTCGAAGACGATCCGAATTCCGCAATAAAAATAAGCCTTCAAATTCTCAGAAAACCGGTTAAATAAAAGCTATCCTTGGCAAAATAATCAAAGGGCTTTAATAAAATCATCCCTCGAAAAGCCTTACGAGGTAACAAATTATTCAAATACAAACTTGTGCTAAGCACTACAAACAAAAGAGTTCTGATCGACACCGAACCCTCAAAAGACCTAATAGGTAAAAAATGCATGCAAGGCATAAATAAATTTTTACTAAGTCTTCTAAGCCAAAAAAAGGAAATAATAGCCATCTCTTATAAGACATAATGCCCGATTTAAAAGAACCTAAGGACCAAAACATGTAGATTTCGAGACCTTGTTCTCACTCAATTTGAACCCAAGGGTCCCGTTATCCTTAGCTCGCATCAAATTGACTTAAGCACAACTCGAGGATTCATCAAAAATCCTTAAGAGTATTCCATTATAAGTTCAAAAATCTCACATTGATTACTAAAAACCTAAGGGCTCTTTCTACTCTGAGTCTGAGCCAGTGCTCACTCGATCATTAAAGTTATAACATCAAAAAATTTCGCAAGACGAAGATGAAGCAGAATTCGAATACAAATTGGAGATGGGGCAGAACTGAAAGGAATTCCTTATATTCATAAAGGGTTTTTACAGTGCCTACAAGGGGACTTATAGAAAAACAAAAAATAAAATTCTAAGAGCCTAATTTACTTTGGGAGCCGCATCTCCGGGAACCTCCTCCTCAGGGACTTCATCCTCATCTCCTCTGCTCTCGAAGCCACTACCAGAATCTTCACCATCAGAGAGTAAAGCGGCAGCCTCGTCCTCTAAAGTTTTTGCCTTTTCAATATCATCTGAGAGGTCAAAGCCACGAGCGTGCACTTCTTTGAGAGTTTCTCTCGGGGATTATCGTCTGGCGTGATCGAGAGCACAAAACAATTTGACTTCAGCATTGGAGATTTCCTGTGCCTAAATATTAGCAGCCTTGGTGTCATCTCGATAAGAGGCCACAAATGCCTCTGCCTCAGATTTGGCCTTCGCAAGCTCGGCGGCCAATTTAGCCTCGAGCTCCTTAAGCTTTTGGCTCCAGGCCAGGCTTTCCCCCTTTACATTTTGAAGATGTCATTCGATCTAAGTCAGCTAGGCCCAAAGTGTGTCGTTCTCCGAGGCAAGACGATCCATATGTTGCTTCCACCCGAAGGTCTCAGCCTCTTTCACCTTGAGCTCTTCTCAAAGTTGCTCCACCAGCTCGCCCTTCTGCTGGGCCTGCAATGTTGAAATGTTAATTGCTAAATCAAATGAGCATGTAACAAACCCCCAAAGGTTACATTACCTGCTCAGTGAGCTCGGTCTGCTCTTGATGAGCCTGCGCCAGTTCAACTCAGAGATCCCTGACCTCCTCCTCTTTCTATACATAGAGGCGTTTAAGGCTGTCCCTCTCTTACACAAGCTTCTTGAGTTCGGCCTCACATTAGGTAAGCTTGGCTCAAGATTTTGAAAATTCTTATCGATGAAGCGTCACGGACTTCACACAAAGAAAATGGGTCAAACTTAGAAAAATGAGAATAAAACTCGAGCATAGTTATGGAGGCAGAAACTTACTTATTTGAGAAGCCGTTGAGCCTCATCAAAGATAAACGAAGCATTAGGGTCGGGACCATCTTCGACCCCTACAAAACATTCCCGAAAAATATCATTCCCCTCATGGGTCATCCCACCGTCGGGAGTCTTCATGGCCCGGGCATATCGGAACTGCCCTTCAGAAAACACAAGGCCAGTTGGGGATTCATCTATGTTAATTATCCCAAGTGATTCACTTGGAACATTTTCTTCTCTTTGAAGGGCCTCAAAATTAGGCTCTTTGGGCTCACTGGTCAGATGTCCTCCAAGGTAGGGAGCGGTTTTATCACCCAATGGCTTGGGGACTCTGCTCGAGCTCCTATTCGAGATTTCTTTGGTTCGAGATTGAACCGTATCAGCCGTTGCCAGTTCAACGACCTTCGAAGCTTCAGTGCTCCCCCTCTTCTAAGCTACTAATAGGCAGTCGTCATCTTCTCCCTCTTCCTCATTATCCCGAAGGTGTTGGGCCACTTCTGCATATAGGGCAGCGGGATCGGCCCTAGGCTTTCTAGCCCTATTTTTCTTGGGCTTCGGGGAACTTGTCGGCGAATCTCTTTTCCTTTTCTTCTCCTTAGTTGGCTTTGGGATTTCCTTCTTACCGGGCGAGGGCGACATCAGAGCAACAATATCTCCGAGGCCTGCGTAAGGAGAAAGTAAGTATTTTACAAGAAAAATGTCGACATATGAGCAAGGGAACTCACTATGGTTTTTAGCTTCCCACTGACCCTTGGCCAAATCATGCCAACAATGTTCCGCATGTGAAGAAGTGGGGGCCAGTTGTTGGACCCAACCTGTGAGGTCCCGAATCGCACCATGAAACTAAGGGGAAGTTGCACCATAAAAAAGGAATCAGATCGAGGAAGAATAGGGAAAGTAGAGAAGTAAGTATCATCAATAGGGTTGTACTTACGTTTCATGTTCCATTCCTCGGGGAATGGTATCCTTTCAGTAGGAATTAATCAAAAGTCTTGATTCGGAGAAATCGGCTCATCCACCCTCGGTACTTGTCCTCATCGATGCTAGAGAATAGCACCTTCTTGGATCGACACTGGAGCTTTGTCAGATGCCTCGATAAAGGCGACGGGTGTATAGCCCAATCAGGTGGTCGAGGGTAAAAAGGCATCCCCTCGACCTTGCCTGAGAAATACCTGAGCAAATTGACGATGCGCCACAAAGAAGGGTAGATCTGGCCAAGTGTCACCCGATATTGATGACAAAAATCGAGAATGACTGGACCTACAGGACCAGTGCTCGATCTACGGTACCCATGTGAAAGGATAAGTGTACACGCTTAAGTACCCTTTCACATGAGTGGTGATGTCCTCTTAAGGGGAAGGAATCACGACATCTTTATCCTTCCAATTACAATCCACTTTCACCTACTCAAGTTCATCTTTAGTTATCAAGCAGATGTATCGAGACATAGGCTCGCATCGCCCTGGAACCAACGCCGGCTTATCGATTTTGAAATCGGAAGATAGCTTGCATGGTCCGGGAATGCACTTCTCAATACGAGGTGGCACCGTCGTTCTACCCCGGACCGGATGTGATGATGAGGAGGCTTTTTCTGTCCGAGGAACGATTTTAGATGTTTTGGCCATTACTGTTGAGAAATTCAAAAGAAGAGGAAAAAGTTGATGCAGTATCCAGAACAAGTTGAAGAAATGATGGACTCAAGAAAGATGAAGAAGCTAGTGAGGTTTTGAGAAAGATTTGAGAAGTAAAGATTGTAATGGCCTTGGGAACTATGTAGGCGCTTTAACGGTTTGGGGAAGCTAATGGCCGAGCATCAGTCGCCTTCAATTAATGGCCTTGGGAACTATGCAGACACGACCTTTCAATCACTTCAATCACTGACGTCACGAGATTGACATCATGATCGAGGCATCAGAAGATCGAGGATCAAATCGTTTCTTATCATCTTACTCTAAGAAACGTGGGGACTACCTGTATATGCTCGAAATTAGGTATGCCCAATTTAACTGGCTCGAAGAGTCGCTTTAAGCTCGAGTTCAGGATGGATCGAATTCAAGCCCGATGGACCAAGCTCGAGCCCGATGACAGAGTACAAGGCCGAAGATCGAAGTACGCGATGAACACCGAAGCCGAGTATGACCAACCCCGAGATGATGCTGTTATGGGTTTGTAATAGAAAGAGCAAGATTCCCGCAACATCCCCAAGATCCCGGCATAAATTTCGGAACAAATTTGTATGAATTTGTACTAGGCGGTTAGACAGCTGTCCCAATAAAATTCCTTGCTAAAATTAGAAATGTACCTTATTTAGGGTTCCCCTACCATATAAAGGGGACCTCAATCATTTGTAACGATCATCAATCATTAGCCAAAGAATATACTCTCTTACTTTCCTGCTCGTTACTCATCAGAATTGTCTCTTAACTTTATTGCTTTTACTTTACTGTTCTTATTGACCAACTTCGAGGCCATCATAGCTCGAGGTCAAGACTTGCTCCAGCGCTGGTTTGATTCAACTTACTTCTTTAATTTATACGTTTGATTTCTTGGTTATTAATTAGTATTGAGTTAAATCACGTATCTTTAAAGTCACAAACAAGTTTAATTGTTACTTGTATTTTCGAGGTAAACAATATTCACAGTTTTCTTCTTGACGCTATTGGAGTGGCAGAAGTAACGCATGTATATCGGGAAGGCAACGATGTAGCTGATGCTCTGGCAAAGTATAGAAGCACCAAGCAACAAACATCAACGGAGGAAGATAACATTATTTATTAGGAAGCACCTCCGACTTTTATTTTACAAGTTTTTCTTAAAGATAAGTTGGGAAAACCGCTATACGGTCTATTCCTATGTTATGTAATAGCTAAACTTTTTTCCATTAGAAAAAGGAAAAAATTCTACACTTGATAAACAGTTCCTCAAGGGATACCGAATGTCCACTCACGGCACTAAATGTTCCACCTCTTGTATAAAATAATACAGAAGTCATGAGCATTGATAACATAAATAAATCTTAGCTTTCAAAATATATATGTATATGTGTTTACACAATTCATTCGAAACATACATGGGACTTTAAACCTTTAATACAAATAAAAATGTTGAAAAGCTCAAGTAGCACATGAGAAGTCTTTTTACAAATTTTTTTTAAAGAAACTTCTTCCATGAAGTTCTTGCAAAGTTTACTACTTTCATCTTCGTCCTATTTTATGTTGCAAAGTTCATATCTCGATTTAATTTACTTAACTTTTCGTGTGAATTTAGACAAAAATTTTACAAAATCTTTTGAACAAATCCAATTATTCAAAAATTAAATAAAAATATACTACAAATCATAGTACTGACAATTCAGACAATTTTTTAATATAAATTATAAATAGTAGTAATATATAAAACAAAAGGCAGCGATAATAGTCAAGGCCAATTGATTTCCTTTATGACCAAGGAAAACGTATCTCTGCACGAGTCACAAGCCTTGCAGCAGGCCCGCATGAAAAAGCGACACACTGAAGTCTGAACACTGAGCACTGTTGCAAACCGTAATTCTCTCTCTAACTCTTCTCTCTCTTCACGTGCTCATCATGTGACGCAACCCACTTTCTCGGCCCTGCTTTTTCCTCTTCCCTTTCTTGTTCTCACCTTTCTAACTCACTTCACCAATCATTAGCTCTAGCTACTTTTCCCCCCGCTTTGCTGTCGCTCATCACCTATCCATTCATCCCAAGTTTGCCTTTCATATTCCATAGCTATATATAGTGACGGATTTTAGTGAGTGTCAGTTGTCTATGCAAGCAGATATAAATGGGCTGTTTCCAGTCCAAAACTGCCAATATTAAGTCCACCATCGAAGAACCTCCTAAAGAGATAGATCTTGGTATCATTTCTCTCTCTCTCTCTCTCTCTCTTTCTAGTTAATTTATTTCATTTGTCCATAGGATTTAAGTTATATACATTGACAATGTAGTCACTGAAATTTGCGCTGTTATAGGAGGTTACTTATAATCTATTCTAAGTTATCAATCAATGCTTTTAAATTGAGTTAACTACAACTTAAACTCATTTTGTTGTTGATGAAGCTAATGGGGATCAAGTGGACCAAGATAAAGTGCCAGCATTCAAGGAATTTTGTCTTGCAGATCTCCGAGCTGCAACGAATGGGTTTAGCAGTGAATTGATAGTTTCTGAAAGTGGTGAGAAAGCACCCAATATTGTCTACAGAGGGAAGCTTCGGAGCAACCGGCTTGTTGCCATTAAGCGCTTCTCAAAGCAGTCATGGCCTGATCCTCATCAGTTTGCGGTGAACCGCTTGCTCTTTATTGTTGAAGATTAGAAAATTTTAGGTCTTTAAGGCTTCTGTATTTTAGTAGTAGTTGTTGTTTGCTTACTTGTGACTAATTGTTAGAACTCAAAGTTGCAATGCCAGCTTTGCTGTTCCATCACCTCCCAGATGGATTTATGCCGTTTAGTTTAATAATATTGGTCTTCATAGAAAAATCTAATTCCTAGTGGTACATCGCAGGCAGAGGCTGCTGGAGTGGGCAAGGTCAGACATAAGAGATTGGTCAATCTAATTGGTTGCTGTGCTGAGGGAGATGAAAGACTTTTGGTGGCAGAGTACATGCCTAATGATACACTCTCAAAGCATCTCTTTCACTGTATGGTTTTGCCTTTTGCATTTTTGAAACATATATATGGTTGAACAGCTAGGGATCACATTTTCTACATAATTATTGTCTTCCAATTGCTATGTGTTTTCTTCTATCTCTTAATTCTCAAGAGATCGTGCCATTTATAGTTGACCTTCCCTTGGCATTTCGCTGACATTGATAAGTGCAATGGTTTAAGTGAAACTTCCCATTGAAACATGGTATTATGCTTTTACATAATTCTCTGTTGATGATGGAAGCTGAATGCGTGCTAATTCCGCCTACCCATGCATATGCTGCATCAGCTGTTTCAATTTTGAAGTGAAGCATTTCCCTTTCAAAACCTTAATTACTTGCACACAAATTATATGTCTTACTAAGACACGAGGTCAGAGGATAGAGATTTGAAGCATCTACTTTGGCTTTGGAGATCAATCATATGAAGTTGATTAGAGGCTAGTGGAATTTTTAGTCAAATTCATTCTTATACTAGGCAACAAATGCTTAGCTTAGCTGTTCCGGTTGGATCAATGATTTTCTAAGCCATGTTTAACCAGAGCATATTATCTCCTGGCCAATTTGTTGAACATGTTAGATACATGTTGAAAATTGCTGCGTTATTGTTAGATAATGTGAACGGGATGATATGTAGCTGATTAAGAATGGAAATCCCTGTAATCAAGGGATTTTTCATTAGGAAATTACATAATTACTATAAGGTAGCATTAATTCATCACCTTACCATTTCAAAAAAGAAAATCATCACTGAAATATTTTGTAAGCTATACCTGCGCCCATGCCGTAACACACAATCTGCTGGTGGCGCTTGGGGTCTCCTCTGTGGTGCGGCTTCTTGATTTAGGTCACACAATCATACCAAGTTGCCCGGTAATGCTGGTTTATTCACAGCACTCATAGAAAGTAACCAAACCTCATACAGACGTGACAGTTGCTGAAATAATACACGGTGTTGATATTTTCGTCGCTTTGGCTTTGTTGGTAATGCATAGCTTCTCATAAACACTGTCATACTGTGCAAGAAATAGTCAGAGAAAAGTCCAGTTGCGAACCTGTGCATTCCTATAAGGAATCATGTGATGTCTGAACTTGAGTGTTCCGCTTCTCTAATGTTATAATAAAGCTGGCCAGCATCTTGCGTCTTTTTTTTTTCCTGGGTAGATGATAAGTCAAGGTTCAGAGAAGGATAAGAGTTCAAGAAATGTGTAAAAGAATACGTAATGACAAATTTCTTATTCTTGAATCCTTTATACGCATTTAATCACCCATTTACTATGTACATAGCTATATATGGGGGACACCAATGCTATATTCATCAAGAACGACCATTTATGCGTAACTGCACTACAACTAGCATTTCAGGTTTCTCTATGATCATTGCATGACTTTTGGCTCTTGTGCTGCAGGGGAAAAACAGCCCTTGCCTTGGGAGATGCGAGTTAGAGTTGCATACCATATTGCACAGGTTCTGGATCATTGCAATGCTGAGAACAGAAAAATATATCATGATTTGAATGCTTACAGAGTTCTTTTTGATGAGGTATTCAAACTTCAAATATTGGAGTTATGTATCATCTTCTAGTTCTTTTAATTGGATTGGACAGGTAGTATTATTTTCTGTACGAGTGAATTGGATGTAATATCTCC
>MU773821.1:222520-261318 GCA_026770625.1 Nicotiana glauca
ACTAATTAGCTGGTTCTACTGTAAGCTAATCAAACCATATTTATTTTTGTCGCATATATAAGTCACATAACCTTATTTTTAGTTGAACATTATAACAATATCGACTTTAGAAACAAATATTCCCTCGTTCTTGTTTTATATGGGGTGTTTATTTTGACAAGGATTCCAAATTTAATCTGATTATAAATTTGGTAGTGGAAGAATATAATACAGTGATGGTTGAAGAAGTAGCTTGATAGGGAAAAAATCACATCAAAGAAAAAAATTAAATAGTTGGATGAATTTGAATTCTTCATAGTTGTAAAAGTTGTAAAAATATTGTAAGCAGAATGCCGACAAATATGAAAGAGTGCTATATGAATAGGAGTTATAGTAACTATGACTTGTCATTGGTTATTCTTAAAGCTTAAAGTGAAATCATTTCTTCAATAAATCAAATTATGACCTTGAATTTGGCATAGAAGTTGGGAACTTAGATGAAACTGGAGGATATCTTTCTAAATTCATCATCTTTTGGTTGCTTGAGAACTTCATACTGAAAAACTATGCCGAGTGTGGTAGTGTGTCGTAATAATTAACTGATAATTGATCCATTGGGAACTTAGATATGTTATTTAATATATTCTTGTACCTAGTGAATTTGCCAATTGCTTTATTTGCAAGACTAATTTCTCTAACATATCACTTCACTCGTTTCCTATCTCTCTCTCCCACATACATACACTTATCTAAACATACATTTTGTCACCTAACTCTTGCAGTTCTGCAAGTTTCACTATATCTTGTGATTTTAAGCGGCTTGTTCTTGAATTTGCTTAATTTAATTCATATTGCAGGATGGTGACCCTCGATTATCTAGCTTTGGCCTTATGAAAAACAGTAGAGATGGAAAGAGTTATAGCACTAATCTGGCCTATACACCTCCTGAGTTTATGCGTACAGGTGAGTGACTTTTCCTCGCAGACCACCTTCCATTAGTTACCTGCGTAAAGTAGGCGCCGTTTGTAAGTTAAAAGTAGGATTCCGACATTTCCTTGCAGTTGTACTGTAATGATAATGCAATCACCTAATTGTTACTCTAAACTGCCAATCATTACAAAATCAGAAGACTCAAGGTGCCAAGTACTTCTTTTACTTGATTTACTTTCCTTTTGTAGCTGTGGTTGCTACATCTACCTAACTTGGCAAGCACATCTAGATTATGAGTATTATCACCACGGACATAGGGTAAGCTAATCTAGTTGTCGCTTTGGCATGCATTCCTTCTAGATAAAGGACATAGACTCATATCAAGATCTTTTGATTACCTAGAGTCAATCAAGAATATTTTGATCACCTAGTGAAGCTCTGCGGGCTTGGGACTAGCTATGCGTTATGAAAATAAATTAAAAGTTTCCAGATACCTTCCCCACAAAATGAAGACGCTTTTATAATTACGTTGGATTAACCATGTTTGGCTGCTGCCATCGTAGTACTACTGCGTCTGCAGTTCTAAAATTGTGTCTGCCTCAAATTCCTTCATAGATGAAGGAGATAGACTAATATCAAGGTTTTTTGAGCGCCTGTCAAGTATTTGAAGGGTTCATCAATCATCATGTTAAACTATTTTTTAAAAATATTTTTGTTGCAGAGTGGAGGTTTTTGTGCTTGGAACTAGCTATGTTGTGACATACACAGAGTTCTTGAATACCTACTAAAAGTAAATAAAAATATAATGTCCTTTCATAATCAAGTAAGAAAATACATATTCTTGGGGATCTATTTGATAGCATAATTGGTTTTTGAAGTTTGAGACTTTGTAGACTTCGACAATGAATAAATGCATTGAGTCCTTGTTGTTTGCTACTTTCTAGGAATATACCTCCCACTGCCTTGTGCTTTTTAAGCTCACATAATAACTGGTTCTATTCTTGTACACAATCAGCTACTGTATTTTGATTTTTAATTTTTATATTTAATTATGGACGTTGGAATTAAGCTGTTTCATTACTGTAGTTGAAGTGTGAAATCCTTAAGTTTCAGAAAATTGGCACCGTGCTCAGTACCAAATCTTGTTATTTTTAGGCAGGGTCATTGCGGAGAGTGTAATATACAGCTATGGGACTGTTCTGCTGGACCTTTTGAGTGGAAAACATATTCCTCCAAGCCACGTAATGGATTTTAGCATACACATCTCTTTTATGATTGCTGCACCAGTTGGTTAAATTTGTTTTCAGTTTATGTTTGTCGTATTCAAAATCTCACAACGTATGTCAAAAATGGATTTAATGCCTTCCCAATCTATCAATATGGGGCTCTTTGACAAAGCTTTTAAGTGAAGATTTAGGCCACTGTACTGAATTTTAAGTACCTAAATTTCAGGAATCTGCTGTGTGGAGTATACACTAAAAGTAAAACTTATTAAAAGCTAGTGTTACAACCATTTGTTGAATTTTAAGGACCGAAATATCAAGTGTATACAGTCTAGAGCTTACCACCAAATGTAAAATGAGTTAAAGTTATATGCACCGTCTGTGTAAGGAATTTTTCACACCATCCACCTTTACGTCTTATAGCAGATAACCTTTTCTTATTCAAAATTACTAATCCCATATTTTGAGGCTTACCTTTAGATATCCTTTGGGTGACCTGATAATATAAAAATAAAAAATACAGTTACAGTGAACCCTAGGGGTTGGCCTGGTGGCAATTGACTTGAGCCTTGGGGTTTGCTCCCTTTCAAGGTCTCAAGTTCGAAACCCACTGGGTGCAAACAATTTCTGAGGGCCATTGGACGGAGTAAAACCTGAATTAACCGTGGTGCACTTGCGGGAAACTCCTTGCCGAGGGCCTGTGTACCTCCGGGATTAGTCGGGGCTCTTAAAGACTCGGACACCTGGTGCAAATAAAAAAAAAAAAAATACAGTTACAGTGTATATAACTTACGCTCATGAAAAAATATGAAATTTTCCTTTATAATCAACATGGAGTTGTAACGATAATGAGTGATATCATTATAAGCTAGCTGCTCATTCTTCTCAATAGTTTAAATGGTTAACTGAAGTATCACATTGAACTAATTCAATAGGCAAAGATCCTTAGTATATTTATTGTTAATCTTTGTTATGCTTAGATAGGGATTGTGTTATTAAATCTCTAACTGGTGGCCTATCATGTAATTCTTCTTCTTCCAGGCATTAGATTTGATAAGGGGAAAGAATATGTTGTTACTAATGGATTCATCCTTGGAAGGACAATATGCCGATGAAGATGCTACTGCATTGGTTGAGCTTGCTTCGAAGTGCCTCCAGTATGAGGCTAAGGATCGGCCTGATTTCAAGTTCATTCTTAATGCTGTAGTGCCTCTCCAGAAGCAAGGGGAGGTATATTAGAAAATTTTGATCCTGACGGAACCTTTCCTATTTATGATGAATTGACCAGATTACTTATTAACATTTATATACTAGGTTGTATCATATGTTTTAATGGGTCTAACAAAAGCTCCAGTGGTGCTTCCAACCATGCTTTCTCCTCTTGGAAAGGCTTGTGCAAGAATGGACCTTACTGCTGTTCATGATATGTTGCTTAAGACAGGTTATAAAGATGAAGAGGGTGCCGAAAATGAGGTGAGTTAATTCTTTATCATAGTACCACATATTGATGTAAAGGGAAATCAGAAATCGACAAACTAGATCGCAAGAGATGATAATTTGGGACATAATCCAAATAAAAAGGATCTGCTTATCCTTTATTACATTGAATATGCTTTTTTTATACATGGTTTTCTTTTCTTTCCTCAGTTTATCCTCTTGTTTGTTTTGGAGGCGTTCTCAAGCTTAGCCATTAAATGGAAGTAAACATATTATTAACTCACTGAAGCAGGTGATCTGATTTGCTGGTTCTTTGTTTGTGTGATCTTTCATGAAGCTCTCATTTCAAGAGTGGACACAGCAAGTTCAAGATATGTTAAACACCAAGAAATTTGGTGATATTGCTTTCAGGGATAAGGACTTTAAGAGTGCAATTGATTGTTATTCGAAGGTACTCTCTTTTATTCTGACTAACTTAAAGAAAATCTATGTTTCTTTATTTCTTCCAAATTCATTTGGTATTCTGTGAAGCTCAAACTGCATTCTGATATACTTTTCTGTATTTTGTAATTTCTGGTTACCTATTCTATGTACTGTGATACAAGTATTGGGTATGGATTCTATGAGAATGCACAGGAGAAAATATGATTGATATTATTCTCATATGTTAAACATGATACAATGAGCCCTATATATATACATAACATGTCCTACTCCTAATACATATGGGATTTAGGGCTATTTACTACTATTTACATAATTTTTCTAACACTCCCCCTCAAGCTGGTGCATATAAATCATATGTACCGAGCTTGTTACATATGTCGTTAATACGAGGACCAGTGAGAGACTTGGTGAAAATATCTGCAAGCTGATCATTCGACTTCACAAACTTTGTAGCAGTATCTCCCAACAGTATCTTTTCTTTGACAAAGCGACCGTCAATCTCAATGTATTTAGTTCTCTCATGAAACACTGTATTTGACGCAATACGAAGAGTAGTTTGATTATCACACATAAGTCACATCTGACTAATCTCACCAAATTTCAACTTCTGAGCAACTGTTTGATCCAAATTAGCTCACATGTCGCCATAGCCATTGCTCGATATTCTGCTTCTGCACTAGACCGAGCAACCACATTCTATTTCTTGCTCTTCCAAGATACCAAAGTTTCTCCTACTAAGACATAATATCTAAAAGTAGAACGTCTATCAGAAGGTGATCTTGCCCAATCAGCATCTGAGTATCCAACGATCTGCTTATGGCCTCGATCCTCAAACAATAAACCTTTGTCTGAAGCTTATTTTATATACCGAAGAATGTGAATAACTGCATCCCAATGACTATCACACGGAGAATCAATAAACTGACTCACAACACTCACAACACTCACAGGAAAGGAAATGTCAGGTTTTGTCACTGTAAGGTAATTTAATTTACCAACCAACCGCCTACATCTTGCAGGATCGCTAAGAGGCTCCCCTTGTCCTGGCAGAAGTTTAGAATCCGGATTCATCGGAGTGTCAACAGGTCTACAACCTGTCATTCCTGTCTCCTCAAGAATATCTAAGGCATACTTTCGTTGTGAGATCACACTACCTGAGCTAAACTGAGCGACCTCAATACTCGGAAAATACTTTAGTTTGCTCAAATCCTTAGTTTGAAAGTGTTGAAAGAGATGTTGCTTCAATTTAGTAATACCATCCTGGTAATTGCCGGTAATAACAATGTCCTCAACATAGACCACCAGATAAATACAGAGACTCGAAGCAGAATGTCGATAGAATACAGAGTGATCAGCTTCACTCCGAGTCTTGCCAAATTCCTGGATAACTGTGCTGAACTTACCAAACCAGGCTCGAGGAGACTGCTTTAGACCATAAAGTGACCGGCGCAAGCGACATACAAGGCTGAACTTACCAAACCAGGCTCGAGGAGACTGCTTTAGACCATAAAGTGACCGGCGCAAGCCACATACAAGGCTACGAGACTCCTCCTGAGCAACAAACCCGAGTGGTTGCTCCATATAAACTTCATCTCAAGGTCACCGTGTAAAAAAACATTCTTAATGTCCAGATGATAGAGTGGCCAATGGCGAATAGCAGCCATGGATAGAAAAAGGTGGACTGATGCTATCTTAGCCACGGGAGAGAAGGTATCACTGTAATCGAGCCCAAATATCTGAGTATATCCCTTGGCAACAAGACGAGCCTTAAGACGATCAACTTTACCATCCGGACCAACCTTGACTGCATACTCCCAGCGACAACCAATAGTAGATTTCTCCTGAAGGAAGAGGGACGAGCTCCCAAGTACCACTCGTATGTAAAGCAGACATCTCGTCAATCATAGCCTGTCGCCATCCTGGATAAGACAATGCTTCACCTGTAGACTTAGGGATGGAAACAGAGGACAAAGAAGATAGAAAAACATAATAGGGTGATGACAAACGATGATAACTTAAACCGACATAATGAGGATTGGGATTAAGGGTGGTCCATATACCTTTCCGAAGTGCAATTAGTGTACTAGGAAGAGACAAGTCCGTAGTAGGAGCAGGGTCAGGTGCAGGACGTGAATCAGCTGGGCCTAATGCTGGGTGCGGACGACGATGATATGTCAAGAGTGGTGTTCCTGTGGCAGGGAGTGTAGAAGGAGCCACACTAGACTCCCCAACAGTTGGAATGGGTAAGACTTCTGTGGCGGAAGGTGAAGGAGGAGCTATAGTAGACTCTTTAAAGGTCGGTATAGGTAAGACCTCTGATATATTAAGGTGGTCAGAATGGTCAGAAGAGGTAAAGAAAGGTTTAGACTCAAAAAATGTGACGTCGGAGGACATAAATATTCTAAGGCATTATCACTGCGAAAAGTGCGAATGGAAACACCAAATTGATTTTTAATTTCAGCACAAAAATTCTGGAATATAGAAAACAACTCAGAACGATCTTTCTTTAAGAAAATCCAAGTACATCTTGAATGATCATCAATGAAACTAACAAAATAACAAAATCCCAAGGTTGAATTGACTCTACGAGGACCCCATATATCAGAATGAACTAAAGAAAAAACAGACTCTGCATGACTTTCAATACTACGAGGAAAGGAGGCTCGGGTATGTTTCCCGAGCTGACATGACTCACATTCCAATGTAGATAAACTAGACAAACTAGGCACCATCTTCTAAAGCTTGGATAAAACTGGATGTCCTAAACGTCTGTGAATTAGGTCCTGAGGATCTCTAACTAGACATGCCTTGGAGGAATTGAACGAGTTAAAGTAATAAAGGCTTTCTATTCATGTCGTGTTCCAATCGTCTGTCCCGTACTGCGGTCCTGCATAATAAAAGAATCATCAATAAAATATATACCACATGGAGTGCACGGGTCAAACGACTAACAGATGCAAGATTAAAAGGACAGCCAGGGACGTAAAGGAATCTAGAGTGACAGAGGTTAGGGGATTCGCTTTTCTAACACCTTTTGCTTTAGTTTGAGAAACATTGGCTAAAGTATCACTGGGAAGAGATTGTGAATATGCAATATATGACAAAAGTGATTTATTACCAGAGATATGATTAGAAGTGGCTGAGTCTGCAACCCATTGTCCAAGAGTACTAGACTGGGAAACACAAGCAAAAGAATTACCAGCAACAGAAGTATCAGTCTGAGCAACAGAGGCTACTTGTGGAGATATTTGCTTACTTAGCTCGATATTGAAGGAACTTATTATACTTCCCTTCAGATAAAGAAAATCCTTGGTTACCTGTAGTCTCGGTCTGAGCAACATAAGCATTGTTGGGTGGGCGACCACGTAAAGAATAGCACACGTCACGAGTGTGTCCAAGTTTATGACAATAAGAGCACTTGGGTCTAGATCTTCCAAAACGACCTCCTCGTCTATTCTCCATAGTTTGAGATGCCCGATTGTCCACTGAATGGGATACGAGGATAGATGAGTCAACTGTCTGTGGTGAGCTCACTGGGTCACTTGGTGTTGCAGCAAGGCGAAGTAATCGAGAGAATAATTCATCAATTGTGGGGACAATCGGACTAGCCAAAATCTGGTCACGTACTGAATCAAGGTTATTAGGGAGTACAGCGAGTGTAAGAACTAGAAACATCTTCTGTCGTTGCTCTTGTTGCTTTTCAATACTAGCAGAAACTGGCATCAACGTCTCAAATTCTTCCATGACTGCCTATACTTGTCCCAAGTAGACATATCTAATTCCTGTTTCTTCAAGCTTGTAATTCACGATATTACATCATAGAAACGAGATGTGTCATTAGTGAATAAATTACGAGCCTTTTCCCAAACTAAATAACATGTCTGGAGTGGACGGAACAAAGGCATCAACTTGGAATCAATAGATCGCCATAGGATACTACATAACTGAGCATTGATCTTCTCCCAAAGTGTTTTGGCCTTTTCATCAACTTCGCTAGCCTTTTTTGTTAAATTATCTTGAACTCCTTGATCTTTACACCACAACTCGACAGACGAAGCCCAAACTAAGTAGTTTGAACCTCCCATTAAAGGTTCTGAGGTAATCATAACACTGGAACTGCCAGACCCGGGTTTTTAGACCCGAAAGCATCGACTCCCAAAGACATCGTTGGATTGAAGTGAGGTCTATAAATTTATCACCAAATAACAGAAAGAAACAACTAAAGACTCGCTGAAACAGATGAAGGAAACACTATTTTTGCTTGAAAATTACTGTAGCTGCCGGAAAAAATCAGTATAGTCGCCGGAAAAACTCAAAGTGGTCGGAATCAAACGAAAACAGTATGGGTGGGGTCGGAATTGGTACACGACCCAACAGTTCTGAAGAAAGATTTTGAAAAAATGGCCGGAGGGTTCTGCACGCGACGGCACGTGAGCTCACGCGCGTGAGCTTCTGGTGGCGCGTGGGGCTTATGTTGCCGGAGATTTTTCTGGGGTTTGGTCGCCGGACAGTGGCGACTGTTGTGGTACTGTTGCATTTTGCACAACACTGACAGAGACGTCGCAAACGCAAACAACCTTGAAAAAAAGTCGTCGGAAAAAGGCTTTCGGTGATTGATTTCTCTTCCCGAAATCGCTGGAATTTTCGCACAACAATAAATCTCTCACAATTGCTGATACCATGGAGAATACACGGGAGAAAATATGATTGATATTATTCTCATATGTTAAACATGATACAATGAGCCCTATATATATACATAACATGTCCTACTCCTAATACATATGAGATTAGGGTTATTTACTATTCCCTCTGTTTCATATTAAATGAGGTACTTTCCTTTTTAGTCTGTTCCAAAATAAATGACACATTTCTAAATTTGGAAATAATTCAACTTTAAACTCCTCATTTTACCCATTTTACCCTTAACGAGAAGCTTTTATAACCACACAAAAGTTATGGCCCCATAAAACTTTACCCTTTAAGCTTTTAAGGCCATAAATTTCAAGTCTTTCTTTTTTTCCTTAAATTCTGTGCCGAGTCAAACTATCTCATTTAATTTGAAACGGAGGGAGTACGATTTACATAATTATTCTAACAGATTCATTCCGTCATAATTAACATCTATCATATACAAGTGAAAGGCTGAAAAAAGGAAACGCGACCAAATTTTGGTTCACATTTAACAGTAATTGGTGTTCAAGTTTTTATAATGGGATAACTAGCTGTGATGCAAAAGAATGCATAAGAATACTCCAGATGGTGAATAGTTATGAGAATTATCCATATCCTTTCCCAGCTTGTTACTCCATGCGTTGCGCTTGTATTTGTTAGTTTGATAGTTAAATAGTACTCCCTCCGCTTCAATTTATGTGAACCTATTTGACCGGGCACGGAGTTAAAAAAAAATGAAGACTTTTGAAATTTGTGGTCCTAAACAAGTTAAAAAGGGGCTCAGAGTATTTATGTGGTTATAAAAACTTCTCATTAAGGGTAGAATTGTAAGTTTAAGCTAAATTGTTTCCAAATTTAGAAAGGGGTCATTCTTTTTGGAACGGACCAAAAAGGAAATAGGTTCACATAATCTGGAATAGAGGGAGTAGTAAATAACCCTAATCCCATATGTATTAGCAGTAGGACATGTACTATATATATATATATAGGGCTCATTGTATCATTTTCATAATTAATCAATAATATTTTCTTCCGTGCATTCTCACATGGTATCAGAGCTTTGGTGAGAAGAGATTGCTGTGCGTCATTCCAGCGACATCCGGAAAGAAAGAACTCAGTCACCGTGCAATTTTATGGTGGCCTAAGTGACTATTTGCGTCAAAGTCACTAATTATCAGTGCTGTGCGACATCCAACAATACCAAAAGCTTCCCAAGAGATAGGCTACCAAACCCCAGAAAAAATCACCTAAAAAAGACCATCCACGCGCCCCTACGCGCCGACCGGAGATCTGCCGGTGGCGGCGCGTTTGTCCCACGTGCCGATGCGTGAGGGATTTTCCGGCCAGAATTTATAAACGCTTCTTTTGGACATTGTCATCTCCTTGCAATTCTGAGTCCATTGGTACTATTTTTCCGACAGACTCCGACAGCTTTGGAATTTTCTGGCGGGCTACAGTGATTTTTCCGGCTTGAGCAGTGATTCCAGAAAATTTCTGCTTTTTCCGGCACGATATTATAATGGCATTCGTATCGGAAGCCTTTAACTCACAATCTGTTGGATCCAATGCATTGAATCCAATCCAGATGGTTTCTTTATCGGATTATATTGAGTTCCTTCAGTACAAAGCACGTAAACAGACATCTTCAGGATTAGCCTCTATTGTTCCAACAAATAGTAGCATGACTTGTGTCTCCCAATCTTCACCTTCTAAGTCTTGGGTCATTGATTCAGGTGTATCTAATCATATTTCTGGTAACAAATTTCTTTTCACTAGTATTTCATATTCTCAATCTCTTCCAACAGTCACAATGGCCAATGGGTCTCAAGCCATGGCAAGTGCAATAGGTTAAGCAAGTCCACTTCCTTCCTTACCTTTAGACTTCGTTCTTTATGTTCCTGGTAGTCATCTCATAGCCGTTAGTCGCTTAGCCAAATCACTTAAATCTGCTGTTTTATTTCTTGATGACCTTGTTTATATACAGGGACGCAATAGAGGGCGGATCGTTGGTACCAGACGTGAATCAGATGGACTTTATTACCTTATCCTTCAAAAATCACATGGACTCGCATCTTGTCTTCCTCCAATAACTTGTCCCGTTACTGATTCACCAGATTTATTACATAAACGGTTAGGACATCCACTTTGTCAAAACTTCAAAAAATGGTACTTTGCTTATCTCACTTGTCCACTCTAGAGTGTGAGTCATGTCATCTCGGTAAGCATACCCGCTCCCATTTCCCGCGGCGTCTTGATAATCGAGCAGACTCATCTTTTACTTTAGTCCATTCAGATGTTTGGGGTCCTAGTCGGGTCAGTTCTACTTTGGGATTCTGCTACTTTGCCAGTTTCATTGATGATTATTCTAGGTGCACTTGGATATTTTTGATGAAAAATCGATATGAGTTGTTTTTTATTTATCAGACCTTCCACGCTGAAATTCAAAATCAATTTGGGGTTTCTATCCGCACATTTCGTAGTGATAATGCCCTAGAGTATTTGTCTTCCACATTTTACCAGTTTATGAACTCTCTTAGGATTATTCATCAAACGTCTTGTCCGTACACATTCCAACAAAATGGGGTAGCTGAAAGAAAGAATAGACATATTATTGAAACTGCTCATACCCTACTCATACAATCTCATGGTCCGCTGTATTTTTGGGGAGATGCAGTTCTTACATCTTGTTATCTTATTAATCGTATGCCATCTTCAGCTATCCAAAATCAGATTCCACTCTCTGTCCTGTTTCCCCACTTACCTTTGTTCTCTCTTCCGCCCCGTGTCTTTGGGAGTACGTGCTTTGTTCATGACCTTACTCCAGGAAAAGATACGTTAGCTCCTCGTGCTCTTAAGTGCATATTTCTGGGTTACTTGAGAACGCAAAAGGGATATCGGTGTTATTCTCCTGACCTTCAGCGATTTCTTATGACTACTGATGTTACCTTCTTTGAAACCCAATCATACTTCACATGTCCAGTTAATCACTTGGGTATTTATGAGGTGCTGCCTGTTCCTTCTTTTGGAGGTTCAGTCCTATCTCCCATTCATCTTCCTCCATAGTTCCACCACCTACAGTTCCAGTTGCAGCTCCACCACCTATAACTTCAGTGCCACCACCGAGTCCCGTGCCACTACCTAGTCCAGTTCCACCAACTATAGCTCCAGTGCCACCACCTAGTCTAGTTCAACCTTCTATAGCTCCACCACTCCTGACTTATCATTGTCGACCGCGTCCAGCATCAGGCCCAGCTGATTCACGTCCTGCACCTGACCCTGCTAATACTGTGGACTTGTCTCCTCTTAATCAACCGATTGCACTATGAAAAGGTATATGATCCACACTTAATCCTAATCTTCATTATGTCGGTTTAAGTTACCATCGTCTCTCACCATCCCATTGTGCTTTTGTATCATCTTTGTCCTCTGTTTTCATCTCTAAGTCTACAGGTGAAGTACTGCCTCATCCCGGATGGCGACAAGCTATGATTGACGAGATGTCTGCTTTACATACGAGTGGTACTTGGAAGCATGTTCCTCTTCCTTCGGGTAAATCGATTGTTGGTTGTCGATGGGTGTATGCAGTCAAAGTTGGTCCAGATGGCTAGGTTGATCGACTTAAGGCTCGTCTTGTTGCCAAAGGATATACTCAGATATTTGGACTCGATTACAGAGATACTTTCTCTCCCTTGGCTAAAATTGCATCAGCCCGCCTTTTTCTATCCATGGCTGCTGTTTGGTGTTGGCCTCTTTATCAGTTGGACATTAAGAATAATTTTCTTCACAGTGACCTTGAGGATGAGGTTTATAGGAGCAACCACCTGGTTTTGTTGCTCAGGGGGAGTCTGGTGGGCTTGTATGTCGGTTGCGCCAGTCCCTTTATGGTATAAAGCAGTCTCCTCGAGCCTGGTTTGGTAAGTTTAGCACAGTTATTCAGGAGTATGGCGCGACTCGTAGTGAAGCTGATCACTCTGTATTTTATCGACATTCTTCTTCAAATCTCTATATTTATCTGGTTGTTTATGTTGACGATATTGTTATTACTGGTAATGATTAGGATGATATTAGTAAGTTGAAGCAATATCTCTTTCAGTACTTTCAGACTAAGGATCTGGGAAGATTAAAGTATTTTCTGGGTATTGAGGTCGCTCAGTCTAGCTCAGGTATTGTGATCTCACAACGGAAGTATGCCTGAGATATTCTTGAGGAGACAGGAATGACAGGTTGTAGACCCATTGACACCCCAATGGATTCGAATTCTAAACTTCTGCCAGGACAGGAGGAGCCTCTTAGTGATCCTGCAAGATATAGGCGATTGGTTGGTAAATTAAATTACCTCACAGTGACTAGACCTGACATTTCCTTTCCTATGAGTGTTGTGAGTCAGTTTATGGATTCTCCCTGTGATAGTTATTGGGATGCAGTTGTCCGCATTCTTCGGTATATAAAATCAGCTCCGGGCAAAGTCTTATTGTTTAAGGATCGAGGCCATGAGCAGATCGTTGGATACTCGGATGCTGATTGGGCAGAATCACCTTCTGATAGACGTTCTACGTCTGGATATTGTGTCTTAGTAGGAGGAAATTTTGCGTCTTGGAAAAGCAAGAAACAGAATGTTGTTGCTCGGTCTAGTTCAGAAGTACAATATCAAGCAATGACTATGGCGACATGTGAACTAATTTTGATCAAACAGTTGCTGTGTAAATGGAAATATATTTTCGTGTAAATGGAGCTAATCAACCTCTTTTGTACTGTTTTTACATCTTCTTGATGGCAGTACCTGGAGTGCAAGTTGAGTGGTGTAATTCACGAAGCAGACATGGAAGTGCGACTTGATATACATGTCATTTCGAAGAGAGACAATTTCAAGTATCTTAGGTCTATAATCCAAGGTAATGGGGATTGACAAGGATGTCATTCATTGTATTGCACGGGGTGGATGGAATGGAGGCTCGCTTCCGGTGTTCTATGTGTTACGAACATGCCACCTAGATTTAAAGTTAAGTTCTATAGAGCAGTTGTTATGCCGATTATGATGTGTAGAGCATAGTGTTGGCCAATCAAGAGCTCTCATGTCCAGAAGTTGCAAGTAGCTGAGATGAGGATGCTGAGATGGATGTACGAGCACGCTTACAGAGATAAAATTAGGAATGAAGATATTTGGATCAAGGTGGAAGTGGCCTCCGTGGTAGACAAGTTACGGGAAACGAGGTTGAGATGGTTCGGGCAAGTAAAAAGGAGATGCCCAGATGCCCCAGTGAGAAGGTATGAAAGATTGGCCATGGTAGGTCCAAGAAGGGATAAAGGTAGGCCTAAAAAGCATTGGGGAGAGGTGATAAGGCAAGATATGACTAAGGGCATGACCCTCGATAGGAAGTAGAGATCGAGAATTATGGTAGAAAGCTAGTAAGTAGTTGCGAGCGTATCCTTCTCTTACATAGGATTAATAGTATTCTCATATTTTCATATACCTAGACCTGTATTATTACCGGTTGTTTCTTTTGCTTCAATTTTCTTGTTATCCTACTGTCGTTGGTAATATGACGTGTTACTATTTCCTTTCCATGGTTTGTACACTATTGTTCTCTTTTCAACAAGTGATGTGACTATGCTTCCCCTGAGCCGAGGGTTTATCGGAAACAATCTTTCTACCTTTACAAGGTAGGAGTAAGACTGCGTACACTACCCATCCCAGACCCTACTTGTGAAATTACACTAGGTTTTTTGTTGTTGTTGCTGTTGTTGTTGATGCCAGTAACAAATACATCTTACTTCATAAAAAAAGAAAAAAAGATGGTGCAATAGTGAGGTGTGAGGTACTTCACTATTACATACTTAAATTAGGTATCTGCACAACTGCAGGCAAGCTGGTGCTTAGCACATCCAAAAGTCATCTAGTAGTATGTTCTGGAGATTTTTGCTACATTCTAGTACGTTGTGGAGATCTCAAAATCTTCATCTGCTTAATACCTTTTAAGATTCCTTGGTAAAATGTACCAAATTTCTTGTACTAGAAAACCCCTAATCTGTCTCTTAAAATAAAATATCAAGTATTAGAAAGAAATGGGTCCAAATGGAGAGGAATGGGTATTATTTTATTTTTTTGATAAAGGAGAGGAATGGATACCATCACGGATTCATATAGTCGACTTCAACTAACTTGGATTGAGGCATAGTTGTATCGTATTTTAGCATGAAATATGTTAGATGTTATGTATATTTTGCTCTTTTTCTCTCCTCTTTACGTAACACGACATAACTCTTCTCATGATTGACTAATGACTCCAGGGTCAATTTTCATGTTTATCAAATTGTATTCTCCGTCTGGTTTGTAACCTTTTGAACCCTAACTTTGCCCGGATCAAAGCTGACTTGCTTGACTCTTTTTTTTCCACAGTTAGTATCTATGATGCCTGTTCCTTCTGGGACTGTTTTTGTGAGGAGAGCCCTCTCGTATTTGATGAATGGCCAGCCAGAACATGCATTGAGGGATGCTATGCAGGCTCAGGTCTGCTTGCCCGAGTGGCCTACTGCATTCTATATGCAGGCTCTTGCCCTCTCCAAACTTGGAATGGAAATTGATGCACAAGACATGTTAAATGATGGAGCGTCCTTTGAAGCAAAGAAGCAAAACAGTTGGCGCAATTGACTGTCACACAAAAGTATAATACTGAATCTCTGTCCCAAATCGGAGCCAACTGCTGGAAGGGTTTAATGTGGAAGGATTATTGTGAACCACAATTTATATGGAGGTGGAGTTACATTTATTTCAACCTACCATCTCCTGTAGCAAACATAGTACCATACTTAAATGTAAAAAAGCAGTCGTCCGGTGAAAACCCTTGTAGTTTAGTTTCCAACGAAGCCAATTGTTAGTTTTTTGGAACTCATTCAGGAAAAGTGCAATTCATTATGCTGTTCAGCTGTTCAATTCCTGCCGAGGTGTGTACATTTAAGGGTGCTGATTGAATATTGCATGTTGACCATGATTATGCGATAGAGGTTCTGTTTTCTTGAAGTACTTGAGGTAAAGTTAATATGATTCAGTGGGGTGCAACATTATTTGTAAACAGTTATTCGCGAAGTCATACTACATTGATATGCATTATATAAAAGGGAGTTTGCTCACTATGATCTAATATAATCTGTCTTGTGTCTGTTGTGTATAGAATGCAGTTGAGTTACTCGTTCATAACATTGTTGTTCCCCTAACCGTTTTGTAGAACTTGCGTTTCGCTTTGCTAAGCATCTTGCTCTGGCATAGCACTCCTCCAGCTTAGTCATTTTATTTTATTGTTTTTTGTTATCTTCATCTCTCAAATAATTTTCCCGCAAAACTAAGCTTATATTTTGAGTTTTCAATTGATGCACCACAACACCATCTAATCCTAGTTCTCCAGTGTGCTCCATTTTGTCGACTCCTTTGCTAGTTCTGTCAAATAACAAAATATCCTCTGTTAATAGCATGAACCTTTTCTTCAGTGACTGCAGATAACCGACCAATCTTGTTTACCTCAAATCATATTAAATTTTCTCTAGTCCTACAATAGAGTTGTCACATTTTGATTACATATCTAATCTATATCTCATGAAGTAGGAGAAAGTTTGTGCAGTATTAACTTTTTATCCTCACCTTCCCTTCTGTTTTTTTTGCGCCTTACTCCAGCTTGGTCATTTGACTAATCAATTTTCAATGTATTCCGCTGTTTGCTTGAAAATGTCCCCTGAACTTGAACCATTTCGTAATAAAGTAATAAACCAAATCTCCATCTACTGAATATGCTTTTCCCTTGTACTAATCGTTTTCCTGCGAATGTATATGTTAAAAGTAAATCTACATTTAATGAGCTTTTGGAAAAATTCTGCTTCAATATTCTGGTCAAAGCCTTAATAGCCCGTTTGGCCAAGCTGTAAAAATCAGCTTATTTTGAGAAGCGTTTTTTTTTCAAAAGTGCTTTTCTCAAAAGTACTTTTTGTGAGAAGCAATTTGTTTTTGGCTAATTAGTTTAAAAAGCATTTCTGAGTAGCAATTACTGTTTGGCAAAGCTTTAAAAAATTGCTTTTAAGTGTATTTTTCTCAAAAGTGCTTCTCAAAAAAGTGCATTTGAAGAGAAGCTACTTTTTTCTGCTTCTCCAAAACTGCTTTTGCTTCTCCTCAAAAGCACTTTTTTACCTTCCAGAAGCTTGGCCAAACACCTCAATTTTTGGCTAAAGGCCAAAAATAAGCTTGGCCAAACAGGTTATAAATCTTAGTTTGTTCTGTGGTATGGACCTATGTACCAGATTAACAAAAAGAATTAACCTAAATAACCCCCCACCCAACCGTTTAAACCTAAAATAGCCGGCAAATATATATTATATAATAATATGTGTATAACCATGTATAATTAGTACAAATCCAACAGGCTATTTGTGTGGAACCATAAGCAGCTACTAATCACTAGAAACCATCAGACTAACAGTAAAACTCTAGTAGCAGGTCAACTACACCAATAAACATCATTTCACTTCTATTTTGTAATTAATTACATTATGTAGCTTTCTAGTTATGCAACTAAATAACCTCCAGTGCTGCACTAGGTGTAAGCCCACCTTGCTCTTGTGAGAAACATTAATCCGCAATTCGGTTCAAACTGCAGCAAGAAAGTCCAATCGCTGATCTTCTAGAAGCAGATTGCTGGATTACTCGGCCCTATTTGATGTCAGCTTGATCACTATATACCTTCTGGATCATCAGTTTCCCGTCTCATGAAATGGAATCCCATTATATATCGGTATTCACCTGTCCCAAGGCAACGAGAACAGTAGCCAAGCCCACTTCCACAACAAGTCTTGCACCTAGAAACTGTGGATTAGATTGTAGGATTCCCAATAACAGAGTAATAATATCATAGTACAAGAAATTGAATAACTTGATACCTCACCATTTTGGCCATTCTCCGCCTGGAAGCACTTCTAGGTGCACTAAGTTAGTCCTCCCTGTATCAAGGGAATTATATAGGAAGTTTACTTGTGAAAAATTAATGGAGCACATATATTTTTGTGAAACTATTCGAAGGGGAAATAGTTGATTTTGTAGAAAATGTAAAGGAGAGAGCCACGTGGAGACATCTAGGGTTACGCCAGAACAAATTGTCTACCAAGGAGTTACAGCATATCTTTTTCCTCTAAGGGCCCTCGCCCTTCTCCGCTGTTTTACCAAATTCTAAACATTAAGTGAACCAAAAGAAGTACTACAAGCCTTCTTGCATCATTATCCTTTTCTTACTTTTATTTTTCCTTTATCTCTAGTACTCCAAACTAAATCAAGTTGGATCAAACCCAAACAAGACTTCAAGCACTAAATGACAAGAAAACCATAGCTCAAAGGCAACGTTAATGCATTTTTATTTTTAATGTCTCAAGAAATTTTGCACCTGCTTTGACTGTGAGATTTAAATAGCATCAGATGGATGTCCCGTGCAAACACATTTTCGTCTGCAGGTGTGTTAGAGGGGGGGGGGGGGTTACCTCTGCCATGGCAATCGTAGCACTCCACTCTGCCATTCCCTCTACAGACAACACAAGGAGGATCTGGCTGCTTTCTTCTTTCTTTGCGAACATTAGACTGCAACAAAGATTTTGATCTAAGCCCAATTATTGAAGCTTAAGACATTGCTGACTTTAAAGTAAGTGTTTATTAAGCTTTTTGGGTCAATCAAACCAAACAGAGAACCAAATCTCTTCAAGACGAACTAAATAACTAACTCAATGATCATATACTACAAAACAACTGCTAAAATGCTCGACCAAACTTCAGATACTAGAATGGAATTTAAATAAAACCAGCTTAAAACTACATGATATATAATTCTTTATCCAGCATCGATCCCGGGTTATCATTCCAAAATTTTCAATTTTCACTATAACACTTCAGAAAAGGGACCCGGTCCTGATTCTTAGAAATTTTAATGTTAATATTAAATTTTGCTCCAAACTTCAAACAATAGCTTTCAGGTTTCTTCTTTCTCAATGATATTAAAAGCCATCACTTCGCTTAATCTGATAAAGTGATGTGAAGCTAGGGGTTATTGCTTCATCGGTGAACTCGTGTGCATTAGAGAAGTTTGCGCTTCAAACGATGATGCTCAAAGTGATTCCACCAAAAAGAATCGATCGCTTCTTTAAATCTCAACTTTGAGGAATTGGATAATTAAGGGCATTATTGTACATTGGATGTTGAAATTAGTTATTTTAATTGCAATTTTATTGAACTAAATTCATATATGTTTGATATTTTTTTAATTTCCCAAAATTTTTGAGCTGCACTTCAAAGAGGCATGCGCCTTTCTTCTCGCTATACAATCAAGCTCCATGGACATTGTCGCTTTTGACGCGCTTTTTTCTTTTGAAAACACTGGCCTTTCCTTAAATATGGTAGTTAGACCTTGAAATAGGTTAGTTGATGATGCCTAAGCATTATTTGGTACAGGACTTAATGTATTCTTTTCTTGTTCATTGGGAACTTCCTGAACCAAAAATACTTAGAAAGAAAAACGAAACATTGATGCAATTTCTTTTCAACCAATTGAATTCCTTTAAGTAATTTCTCCATTTAAATTCACTCCCAATTACACTATGCTTTCTGGTTAAAATGAATCTTTTTGTATTTTTCTGTTCTTCTATTTTTCAACAAATTGAGTTCCTTTAAGTAATTCGTTGCATGAAACCATGATGCACAAAGTCATGTTGGATATGTATTAGATAAACTATATAGAATTTGGAGTAACTCTAGGTCAACCATCAAGTGGAAAATGGATCTTAAAACTTTAAGATTCTAATGCTAAATACAGCTATAAAATTTATTCCCGTACGTCAGCCATTCAATTACTGGAACTAAAAAAAAAATATACAAACAAGTATTACACCCTCGTCCCAAGATAAAAAGTTTGGTCAGCACGAAAAAAAGAAAGAAATTAAAGATAAAAAGGCAGAAAAAGGCAAATAGAGATTTAACTTGCCTCAGTTCTAACGACCCAAGATGACTTTGAAACGGAAAGGAGCGGAGGCAGCTTTGAATTTGAAGGATGGCTGCCGTTACTTGAATTTGGGGCTTCCCCTCCAATGGCGTTAATGAAACAAGTGAATCTTATCACTCCCATATTCTGAGACAAATGTTCCAGATTCTGTTCAAATGATTCAGTATAAAGAATGAAATGAAATTAGATTATATTCAGTTGACACCTTGAGGTTTCAAAATATGGCATTTAACTCCCCATCTGATTGGAGAAGTGTAGTAGTTAGTTAGCTGTGATTTAGATATTTCGGTTCAGTATTTTCGATATTCGATTTCCTAAAATGCGATACCAATATACCTAATTATATTCAGTATGGTTCAGCATTTTTCCTTTCAGTTTCAATATTAACTAGTGCATAAAGCGATAAACTATAATAGACTTAGTTAAAGTACACACAAATATAAAAATAAAAATATTCTAAGTTCAATAGATTCATATAAAAAGTTTGTCCGAAACTAGCAAGTATCAACCCATAGAGAGAAAAAGGTACATAAAGAAGTAAATTTAATCATTGAAAATGTCTTGTTACTTGCTTAGAGCTAATTGCTGAAGTTAGAGAATACAATAAGGAGTAATCCAACAGATGCAATTCAATACACGAGAAGAAATACCCTAAGACCGTAAAAGTATTACGTTAAGATGCTTGGCATCTTAGAGAATAAGAGTTAAAATCTGTAGCCTACATTATTCCACCATTTTCCTAAAAAAGCACATGTGCTTTACTGTCAGCCTCAACATGCATATAAAAAAAAAAATATTATGTAACTTAATATTTTCAAAAAGTATTATTTCCCTGACCTCCAGATGAAGCACCACCAAAACCACCTGAACCACAAGTCCTTTTGGCATCCTACTCCTTTCTCTCCTGCCTGCGAATACGCTCCAAATGCTGGACGATCTCCACAACTTGATGAAAAGTAGTACAGTCTCGACATCTCGAGTCATTCCATAGCGGATACCAAAATTAAGGCTCTCAATGAATCTCCTAACCTTCTCCCTAGCATGATGTGCCAATTCCATCAACCTCATCTCATACTAAGTCACAATCATACCCTCATAGTGTAGGTACTCAAACTTATTGCGCAACTCATCTTTGCGAGTATGTGGAATAAACTTCTCGGAGAAGAAAATGGAGAACTGAGACCATGTGAGTTGTACTGCACCAACTATCCTACTCAACGCATATCTCTGCCACCATTTGTAAGCTGACTCTATTAGCTGAAAAATGATGAAATCAACCGAGTTTGAGTCCATCAACCTAAACTACGCAGAATCCCGTGACACTGATCAACTAAACCATGTGCATCTTCAGTATGCTCTCCATTGAAGTGAGGAGGATGAAGTCTCTAAAATCTCTTCAGTCTCTTCTTCTCCTCATCAACCAAAACTGGCATAATCTCGGGCTGGACTGCAACGACTGACTACACTGCCAAAACCCTCTATGTATAATGACCACAAACCAACTGCTCTGGTGTACGTGCGGCGGGAGTTTGGGCTCCTCCTCCAGCCTATGAGGTAGCTGGTGTAATTAAAATCATACTCAGCTGAGCCAAACTCGTATACATGCTCAAAATCTGAGCCTACGTCTCCTAAAACAGAGGTGCTTGGGTTGGTCCCATCGGCATAACATAATCTGAAACCTGCTCCTCAGTGGGTGCTACGAGTGGCCCCATAGTGGCTTCTCTACCGGGGACTCTAATTGTGGCATGTGCTATACCTCTGCCTCTATCGCGGCCTTGGCCTCTTGCATCTCTGGTCTAGGGTACTAGCCCCCACTCAGCTGTACTAGAAGAACGTATCCCCATCATCTATAAAAGAATAGAATAGCAAAGATTCAAACTTCAGAATAAACAAATCCACATAATAGAGAATAAAAGAAGAGAAGTTTTTCCTAATAGCCATGTATTCTCTCAAAGATAAGTACAGGCTTCTCCGTACTAATCTACAAGACTCTACTAGACTTGCTCATGACTCGTGAGACCTAAACAATATAGTGTTCTGGCACCAACTTTTCACGATCCAAAACCTTCACCGGTCGTGATGCTCGCCTTACCCCACTTGCTAGGCAAGTTAATCAATAATCATTCACGAAAAATAATAACAGAGACAAAATAAAGGAGCTCAAAAGTCGAATAAGCATAAATATACCAAAATATTACAACAACACCCCAAAATTGGTAACACTGAGTCATGAGCTTTAATATGTGAATATATGTCTGAAATAAATACATTATCTAAAATAACAATTAGTAATGAAAATAGAAGGAGATGCTAGGGACTACAATAGGGAAGCAACTCTACCTTGGTCTCAATAGCTCAACAATAGTCCAACACTCAACGCTCAGATGGTCCGACTCCTAGATCTGCACAATTAAGGGCAAAATATAGTATGAGTATAACCGACTCCATGTACTCAGTAAGTATCATGACTAACCTTAGAGAGGTAGAGGCGAGAACCACCAATGATACCCACAAGTCGAATCTGTACAACTCATGAACACACATATATACGTAACAAATATACAAGAATCTACATATGAAATATAGATAAGAGCAGTAGTGTAGTAGAGAATATATGCACTAACAGCAAAACAAACTAACAACTCAGCATATAGAGAAGGTATGCAAACATAAAAAAGTAAAGTTACAGAGAAAGTGACATATAGAGAATATATGTATTGTGTATCATTTCATTAACTAAAGCAACATATAGAGAAGACATGCGTCAAAAGGCAAGTATACAATTTCGGAGCTAACATATAGAAGAGATATGCAGTAAAAATCATGTATGCATTCAAGAAATTTATATATAGAGAAGATACACAAAATCCAACACTGATCAATTTTTTATAACCACTATACGTCATCAAGGAGAAACATGAGCGTCACCATAGGGGAATTGTTCCTTATCCACATCTGCACGGATAACTAATGTGCAATAACCGCACGGACAACTCATGTACCAAAATCAACTCAATCCGTACAAACAACTCACGTGCTGGCAAACCAGTCCATAACGCAAAATGCCTATGCAAGAATACACGCATGCCATCAACGTATATCAAATAACATACTCATGGCCATATAAAATAGTATGCTAAAGTGTATACGTATGCGAAGTGTACGACTTCAACTCAAATTAGGCAGATACGCCACACAATAATGAATATCATGTTAAAACAGGGAAGCAATCGTAACCATGATCTCTAACATGATTCACGAAGTCACGTGGTCGTACAAACATATAAAGTATGATAGAAAGAGCCACACGTATTCAATACGGGGCATAATATAGCCTAAAGATTACCCCAAACATGGATAAACCCGATGTACTCAGGTATCTTAACCCCTCGCATGTACTCCATCCCAGCACATAGCAAACATAAAAAATTCAAGCAACTAGTCCCTCACGCCAAAGCTAGGCAAGGTACTTATCTTGAACAAACAAAATTAATACTCCAAAAATACCTTCCATTACAAATTGGCCTCCGAATGGATCAAAATAACCAAAAATAACTCAATAATGTCAAAATAAAGCTATATGAATTAATTTCATCTAATAAAGCTTCAATCTTTATTCAATTCTCAAAAGCTAACAAAAGACAACTCGGGTCCACACAATCAAAATTTGAGTTAAGGGGTAGATCTCGATTATCAATAACCGCACGAGTTCAAATATGTGATTAGATTCCAAAATCAAGTCCAAATCGATCCGCAAATCCCTAAAATTGATTCTCTTAATAGTTAGGCTAAACCCAAATTTTCCTCCAAAATTGTTAAGGTGCACGAATCCATGGGATTTCAATATAAATAATCAAATCTAAGTGAAAACTACTTACCCACAAAGTAGTAATGCAAATCTCCCCATAAATCACCTCTAGCTGAGCTCCAAACTCCAAACTCC
Source organism: Nicotiana glauca (assembly GCA_026770625.1). Classification (NCBI taxonomy): domain Eukaryota; kingdom Viridiplantae; phylum Streptophyta; class Magnoliopsida; order Solanales; family Solanaceae; genus Nicotiana; species Nicotiana glauca. Next base: position 246,172 of record MU773821.1, read on the forward strand.
AAACTCCAAACTCCAAACAATGAGTAATGAGCTAAAACCCTCGAAATATAAGTCCAGCGATAACATGAATCAAAACTCAAATAATCATACAGGTTTAAAAAACACTGATATAGCGAGGCATAAAAGCAATACATATCCATAATAGTCTAAAATGCCACCTTAAATCATGAATACTCTAGTACGCACACACATGTATGTCACCTAGCTCGTGTGTCACCCTAATACATATCCTCTAACATAGTTTTAGGGTTAATTACCCTCAAATCCGAGTTTAGATACATTACTTACCACAAAATATGGGACTTAGTATTCCAAATAGCCCTTCCCCACGCGAACCTACCTCCGAACGATTTGAATCTAGTCACAAACAACTATCATCAAATAATGTCGTAGGAAACAACTCCAAACAATAAAGCTTCAGTCTTTATCAAAATCAAAAAGTCAACCCATGAATTTAACCTCGAGCTCGTACTTCAAAACCTGACAAAACCCATAAATACCGAACACCCATTCAATTACAAGTTCAGCCTTATCAATTTCACCTAATTCCAACCTTAAATCGACTTTCAAATCATCAAATTTTATTTAGAAAAGTTTTTACTAAAATTCCTAATTTCTTCACTTTATTTCACCAATTAAATGCTATAAACGAATATGGAATTATGGAATATAAACAAATCCGAGTCAATAATACTTACCACAATCCAAATTGTTAAAATCCCCTCTAAAATTAACCAAAACCGAGCTATCTATCTCCAAATATGATATAATAACCAAACCCTCAAATAGAGATGTTAAATAGTCTACCTAGGTATATTCATCGTGATCGCGCGACTTGCATAGCAATCGTGTTGCACAATTATTTACTGCCCCAGAAATAGCCTATATGAATGCGAGACCAAGGTCGCGATGCACATCCATCTAGTTTATTTTTACACATGTTTCACCTAGTTAACCCTATTGCTCATTTAAAATTTGATAGATTCTGGATCAATTTAATATTTCAAGTATCGCTTGCCAAAGAGGTCTTGTAAATCTGGATCACAACATGTGCCAATGCGTTATTGGGTAATCTGATCATTTAAATAAGTAATTAAGTCATCTATACTGATGATATTTCTTTACAATCAACCCTTTCTTAAATTCAAGACCTAAGGACTTTGTGTGACTAAGTTTGCATGTTTAGTTAATTTCTCTTCAATTCGTGACCCTAAGGACATCGTATAATTCGAAGACAACACACTTAACCGATTTCTTTAAATTTATTAAACATGCATTTTGACTGTCCTTTCCCATTCTGATCATTCAATGCATTCTAGAATTCATGATAGGACCTTTCTGTGTCGAACATGTATGCTTTTCTCCACGCTATATCTAAATGGGTACTAAACATCATGCTTATAGGGTTCTTCAGTGGTGTCCTATGTTTGACTGTGTCTAATTCAACAGAGGTAATGCTTATAAGAGTTTGCTTGATGTTTGTTTTTGGGAACTCAATGTGGTGTTACTGGTGTCTTACCCTGCTACTTTATAACTAGTTCACTGCAAGGTAAGAACCATATCCCTGACAACCTATTTTATGTTCCCTTTAGTGGTAAATAACACGAGTGTAGGATTTCACATTCATCTTTAGTTGGTTTGGTAAAGTCAATACGGTTCTATATGTGCTTCCCTACTACATATTTATAAATTTTGGGTTGAATACTGTATACGATAAAATCGGAGGGACCAATTTTCGGTCATTACGATGCTTTATGAACACGTTTCCAAAGCCTCAAGACTGCGGTCGAGATCCATATCCGAGAGGCTATCGATGTCGACCTCGGGGCAGTACAGATCGATAGTTATGGTAAGAAAGTGGGAAGTTCCCAAGGCACGTGACTAGAACTAACAAAGTCTAGTAGGCTAGTTCAAACTCGTATCATGACATTTAATGGCTGTACCAGCCCCATATCTTTGAAATAAATGAATTTGTACTTTGTTGGGATTCCCCTTCACGTATAAAGAGGGTCCTTGTCATTTTGTAAGGGCATCTGAGACACAATATTGACTATACAAGAACATTCTCTTTGCGTTCTAACTTAAAACGTTCTCTTGATTTCACTACTTACATTTATTGCTTATATTCATCGTGTTCTATTTAATGTTCTTCATTTATTGCTCATTAGTGTTCATAAAGAGCAGCCATCAAATCTATCATAACTGTTGATTCTCCATCGACTGCCTTTAGCAAAGCATCCGACTGGACCTCGAGGCCGGGTATACGCAAGCTCGAGGCCCCCGATTTCCAACCATTCGGTTTGCTTACTACACTATCTTAAAGCTCTTATGTTATCTTCTAGTCTTCCACTTAGCATCTATTGCCTAACAACTAGCATAAAATAGATCACATATTTTTAGAACCACAAAATCAAATCTAATTGTAATTACCATTTTCAAGGTAAATAGTTTGGTGCCTACCGTGGGGCTAAAAATAATAGTTATTATTTTCTTGCTGGTTTACAACATAACACAAGTTACCTTTCGCACTTTTTCTTATCCAAGATCTTTGGTTTCAGATCAAAATTTCTAAGTCAGTAAATGCACATGAAAAAAACAATCTTGAGGACGATGGAGAAAATGGTGCGGCTGTTCCAGGTGTTGGTGTACCACCACGAAATCGTGAGAATACACCAGAACCAATCCCTGTGGACGTGGTCTCGCACGACGCTCAACACGTCGAAATAAGCTCCCACACCAATAGGAGCATACACCAAGGAGATCAACAAAAAGCTCAAAAACCCCGGCTCAGGAAGAACAAGGGGTTAGCCTTCACGTCATCTTCGAGATGTTACAAGCACAACAGCTGGCGATTGCTCAGCTGCAAAGCCACCAGAAAACTTCACGCACGGTAGCAGCGACAACGGCTCCCCAAGCCGAGAAGGTACTAGAATGATCAAGCAACAACGTGTCGATAGTCAAACCTACCTTCATAAAAATGCTCGAGGACCTCACTAGGAGGATCGAGTCAGGCAAGAAGAAGACAGAAGTCAATGACAAGAAGGTAGAGACCTACAATTCTAAGGTCGATCAAATTTCGGGTGCACTCCCGATCCTGAAAGGTGTAGATTCGAAGAAGTTCATACAAAATCCGTTCCCATAGAAAGCGGCCCCAAAACCCATTCTAAAGAAGTTCAGAATGCCCGACCTTCCGAAGTACAACGGAACCTCAGACCCCAACGAGCATGTCATTGCTTACACTTGTGCAGTGAAGGGAAACGACCTAAAGGACGACAAGATCAAATCCGTCCTACTATAAAAGTTCGGAGAGACGCTTTCAAAAGGTGCAATGTTGTGGTATCACAACCTAGCCCCAAACTCGATAGACTCGTTTGCCATGCTAGCAGATTCTTTCATAAAGGCACATGTTGGTGCCATCAAGTTAGCTACAAGGAAATCCGATGTCTTCAAAATCAAGCAAAGGGAGAACGAGATGCTGTGAGAGTTCTATCCCGCTTTCAAATGGAAAGAATGGAACTACCACCAATTTCGGATGACTAGGCCGTGCAAGCCATCACTTAAGGTCTGAACGAGCAAAGCTCGGTGGCTTCGAAACAACTAAAGCGGAACTTAGCTGAGTATCCCGCCGCGACTTGGTCAGACATCCACAACCGACACCAATCAAAGATCAGGGTCAAAGACGACCAACTAGGAGCCCCCTCGGGATCGGTATATCCTAGAAGGTTTCCGAAAAAGGAGCCAAAGCCAAACAAAGAAAGATACTAACCATACACTGAAGATAGAAGAAACGCCCCGGTCAATGTGGCCGGCACTACCCAAAATGCCAAATTCCATGTCATCGAAGGAGACATGAGGTATAACACCTTGATCGGAAGGCCATGGATACACTACATGAGAGCAGTACCATCCACCCTCCATCAAATGATGAAATTTCCATCAAAGGATGGGATAAAAACCGTCTGCGGGGAAAAACATGCAGCAAAAGTAATGTTTGCGGTGCGCGATGTGGCACCGGTGCCAATACCTCCACCATCGAAGGAGCCAAAGGATAAAAAAAATAGTAAAATAGCAATAACAAGCTATATTCTCGGCTACACCTGACTAAACAAGAAAAGTACTGTGGCGTGTCCTAAAAGCAAACGTTCGAAGCATATCGAGGTCCAAGGCGCCATCAGCACTAAGGTATAATCATATCCCCTTTTTAGTTACATTTTTACACTAACCTGTGTGCAGGTATCTGATCCAAATAGCCAAAGCACTTTCCAACTCGAAGGCCTTAGGTTTCAAAAGCATAAGTTACACTCTTTTTCGTCGATCGGGTTTTTATCCCAAGAAGGGTTTTGCCGGCAAGGTTTTTAACGAGAAAATATCTATATGTTACCTAAGAAAGACTCAATAAGTATTAAAGGCTTCCCTTCAATCAACCTAGAATACTGAGGGGCATCTCCCAGAAGGTCACCTCCCCGAAGAAGCCAAGATGTGCTGAACGGGGTCTCGATAGGAAAATGATATACTGGGCCAAACGGTCGAATGAACTGTGTCCGTATAGAATAACCGAGCCCTTAACTGTGAAGACATATATACTTGTACCAAGTAATCAAAGAATACTTTCCCCTCCATCAAAGCATTTCGTGTTTCAAAGAAGTTCGATGTTTTTCATAAAAATGGCTCCACAGCCAAAAACGTCCCGAACACTCGAGGACTGGAGTCAAAAACTCGAGTCTGTGTGACCCCCGAGTCGGAAGATTCAAACTCATAAGCCCTCGACAAGGCAATGACAATTTTATAAAAATGGTTCCAAGGCCAAAAAATGTCCCGAACACTTGTGGACCGGCGTAAAAAACTCAAAGCCGCATGACCTCCGGGTCAGAGCTTCGAACTCGTAAGCCCTCAATGAGGCAACGTCAAGTCTACAAAAATGGATCCAGGGTCAAGAAAACTTTCAATGTCTCAGGGACTGACACCAATTGCCACTCTATCGACTTAACAAAACCCGAGGCCATAAGACCCCGTATGGGCAACCTCGATCTTGTTAGACTTTTATAAGGCATGAACTGAACTTGTACCAAGTAACCAAAACTGTAAGACCTCAAGCAAGGCATGAACCATACTTATACGAGGTAACAATATCTGTAAGACCTCAAGCAAGGCATTAACTATACTTGTACCAAGTAACTAAAACTGTAAGACCTCAATCAAGGCATGAACTATACTTGTACCAAGTAACTAAAACTGTAAGACCTCAATCAAGGCATGAACCATACTTGTACCAAGTAACCACAACTGTAAGACCTCAAGTAAGGCATGTAAAAATTTGTAAGTCCTTACAAAAGGCATAACTCCGATCTTAAAGTTAAGGCTATATATAGAACTTATAAGACCCCTAAAAAGGCATATCCTAGATATAGACGCCGAAAACTACTTCAGTCAGGGACTGAAAGGCTTCGGCCAAACACAATGAATACGGTCAGAAGGCTGTACCAACCAAACTAACACGACTTGGGGATGCTCGACTGTCGCTATAAAATTACAGGCCTTAAATTACTTCAAAAGTACTTCGAAAAGAACTGGTTAAATAGGCTACCCTCGATATAGACAAAGAGCTTAGACCATGTTAGCTCCAAACTACAGGCTTCGAAACACTCATCCACCAAGTAAAACCTTCTGAGGTGCTTGTTCATCACCACATAATGACTCACAATCGAGGTTTTTATCAAACCGTCGAAGAGTCAGGAAAACAAAATTTCAAAAAGTCCTTAATGAGGGAAAAATAAAGCATACTAGAGGTCATACTTACCCAATGCGTAAGAGCCACTATCGCTAGCCTATATAAAATGTCGTACCGATCTAAAGCATAAGAGCCACCACCGCCAGCCCATATGAAAGGTTGTACTTACCTAAAGCGTAAGAGACACTACCGCTAGATCATGTAAAAGGTCGTACTTGTCATACCTCCTTTTTACGCTACCGCACCCCGCGAAGGGTGTGGTAAAGGGAATTTTTCCAATTAAAGGGCAATCGAAACGGGATTCGTTTATTAAGAGATTCAGAGTCGCCACTTGGGAGATTTATGGTGTCCCAAGTCACCGGTTGAATCCCGAGTCGAGAAAAAAGTTGACTTTATATTACAGTCCGCGAACCAGAAATCCGGATAAGGAATTCTGTTAACCCGAGAGAAGGTGTTAGGCATTCCCGAGTTCTGTGGTTCTAGCACGGTCGCTCAACTGTCATATTTGGCTTATTTGTCTGATTTTAAAAATTATGAACTTATATGCAAGTTTTAACTCTTCACCGCTTTTATTATTATTATTATTATTATTATTATTATTATTGTTATTTTAACAGAGAATTGCAACGTTGTGAAAGCGTATCTCGAACCACGTCACATCAATGTACCCGTGGTTATCGACACATTTCAACTCCGTTGAGATTTGGATTTGGGTCACATAAATGTGCACCCGAATTTAAGAAAGTAATTTATTAAAGGCGCGCCTAGAGCGACTAGCGTACCATTATTTTGGGTAAGGCCGTGAAATTTTGCTAAACGGCCCGTCCCGAAGTCTAAGTAAAACGCGTATAGAGGGACCCGCAGTTTATGTATTTTGCTTGTCGAGGCTTGTCTCATTCATTATTTTTAAAAGAATTACAACATCATGGAAATGCATCTCGAACCACGTCACAATTAATGTACCCGTGATTACCGACACTTTTTGACTTCATTGAGATTTGGATTTGGGTCAAATAAATGTGCACCTGAGTTTAAGAAGGTAAGGTTATTTAAAGTACACGCCTATAGAGACTAACACATTGTTGTTTCGGGGAAGGCCGTGAAATTTGTTAAACAGCCCATCCCGAAATCTAAGTATTTTAATATATACATTCATGAGGGCCCCGCCATTTGTACGATTTGTTTGGCGAGGCTCGTCTCGTTTATTTTAAAAAGGATAAACCTAAAGTGACTACATTTTTTTTCTATTAAGTTTGTCTCTAAAATGAAAGAAGAAAAGGTCCTAATTGATTTACATGCTTACGAGTTGTTATAGTCGGGTTTCGAACACAATTCGTTAAATTAGAAAATAGATGCAATATGGGCAGTCTGTTTGCCAACGTGGGCCCAGGTCCAAACATATGTAGTATTCAACATGACCTGGGCCATCTTATTCCGAATTGGGCCTAGTTAATTATTTCTACACATATTCACAGTTTTGCACATGCAGAAATATAAGATGATAGTATCTAACTAAGCAAATTACATGCAAGTTTTAGAAAAAGCAATTAGTTGGAATGAAGTAACTTAAGGGTCCAGTTTTAATCCTAAATTCAGACAATTGATTGTTGGAGCTAGACTGCCATGGTATTAAAACAATCTACTGGCCTGGTTTTAGTTAACATGCATTTGAACCTATACTACCTAATAACCAAACTAAAACAACAGGACATTATTGACTACATTACTATAACATTGTCCAGTTATACAAAAATGGCAGAAATTTATACAAACAGTAGTGTATAGAATGTTTTAAGTACAATCAGTAACAAGAAAAGAAAGAGCAATATCAAGACTTCAAAACTTCCATTCTTTCATAATGTATTCATGCTCCCATATTTTCGGCTTACAATGTGTATCAGTTGTGTACCTGATATTGGAAGCAAAGGAAGAGGAAGATCAGCAGAAATGCAGCAGCAAACAACAACAACAACACCCAGTATCAACCAATAGCAACCTGTAATACCCAACAAACAGAACAGAGCACAACCAGCAGAAATAATACCCAGTGACAGATTTTAAAACCCACAGGACTCTAGCAAAACCCAATGAAGCAGTAGCAAATAACCAAATAGCAACCCAGGAAAACCAATTTGAAACCCAGCAATACCAAATGCAATCACAGGCAAAAACAGAATGGAACCAGAAGTAATAGGACAGTAGTTTTCTAGTTTTCAAACACTCAATTAAAAAGAAGCTTGAAGCTTCAAGGAAACAGTAGCAAACTAGTACTGATTTTCAATGGAAAAAGAGACCTCACTTTCAGTTTTTTAAACTCTCAGACTATTGACCTTTTTCAGATTGAAAGACCAACCTATTTCAACTCTAAACTTACTGAACTTTAGTGTCAAAATTTAGCCAAATTTCACTCTATATCTCTGAATTCCTAATGTCTAGAATCCAGCCTAAATGACTCTCTGATTACTTAGCTTCTTCGGGTAAAAAGCCAGCCTGTTTTTAACTCTCAATTACTGAACTCTTTGAGGTAAAAGCTAGCCTATTTTTCACTCTTTCTCTCTGAATTCCCTAGATTAAAAAGCCAGCCCTTTTCTAGTCCTAAATGACCCTATTTATAGCCTAAAGTAGACCTCTAAGGTCTGCCTTGAAACCATCAGAACTAATTCTGCCCATACCCCCTTAATTTCCCACTCTTAAATGTCTTCTTGATGCAAGCTAAATTGGTTCCCCATTGTAGCATGCCTTGTCCCTATTTGTTTCATTCAAGAGTCATGGGTTATTAATGTATTCCTTTTAATTCCCATTCTCTTATGTTTGGTTCCCCACTGATAATTAAACTAATGACATTTATTAACCACTAGACACCCTTAATCTTAAACTGATTAGAGCTCTGTTAAAACCCAAAATTAACCCTTAAATCCCCTGTATATTACATGCCCTGCCCCAAGCCTTATTAGTCTGATGTTACACCTATATAAGTTCAAACCCAAAAACTGATTTCTGGTTGATCTATCTACAACTATAAACCAACTCCTAGTATCAAATTCACACAAGTGATTCACAGCAAGAGACCAAATCAACTCAAAAAAGGGGTATCAATCAGATGGAATGAGTTGGTCATATTGGGAACCAATCCTGACCAACTCAAACCAAATGATCAAACGGGGAGTTGATAATGCAAGCTAGGATTGAAGCAGTACCAATCAGGGCATCTCAGTACAAGTTTAACACACAAAAAAAAAGCAGGCTGGTAATCATATTGGAATGAACAAGAGTGGCCTATTATCATGATTCTTCTACCTTTCAATCAGAAAACTAATCGACGACACTTGTTCAATCGATTACATATATACAATTAATAACAAACCAACAGAATCAAATAGAACAATCCAGGTGCCTTATGTGGTTTTGAAAAAAAAAAGGAACTATCATGAAACTAACTACTCTACCAAACATATTCTAATCGACTACATGGCTTAACATATACTCGACTATGAACAGAAGAAAGACTCGACCAAATAAAAGGTCAGGTTAGAGATGGACAGAACGGTTGATACAAAAATTAAAAAATCAATAAACCAAACTAAACAGATAAACAGATATAAACATGAACATAGAACAAAGGGGAAAAGAAAAAATACCTCAGCACTCAGAAACTAGACGACCCAGGTTCGAACTCAGACTCGAGCACTTTGAGGTCGAACGGACCTTAATCGAGTGTTCTCAACTGAGAACACTTCGACTAAGGTCGATTAGACCCCAAATCTTCCTTTAATTTGGACAAATCCATGGTTTGGAATTTCTAGGGTTCTTACGTTCGATTTGGGGTTCGAACATTTTTAGCCAGATTCGAACCAAACCAAGAGTGGTTTGGTAACGAGGGAGGTCAAGGGGATGTCTGGTGTGAGTTTGGGCTTGGTTGGGGTAGGGTCGAGTTCTGCTCGAATCTTCAAATGAAGATTCGAGTCGTTTGGGAAAGATTCAAAACAAACGGTTACTGGAATCAGATTGGGGGTGGTTAGAAGCTTAAGGGGTGTTAGTTTGGTGACCGGCGGCGTTGTTGCCGCCGAGTTTCAGGCGGAGGTAACCTAAGGCGGCTAGGGTTTGGTGAAGGCTCGTCTCTGAGAGAGAGACGATGAACAGGGAAAGGGGGGGTGTTTGGTTGGGTGGGCGTGGGGTGAGAGACGGAACTTATATAGGGGCGGGGTAGTTTGATCTTGGCCGTTCGATCAAGAGAGATCGACGGCCAGGATCTCTTACTTAAAGGGAACCACACCATTTGGCTTAAGTTACAAGACTTGGTCGGTCTTAGACGGGAACGGGTCGGGTTATGAGGGATGCTTGGAGCCGTTAGATCACAGGAAATGAACGGTTCAGATTTGACACCTGGAACGGCGTCGTTTGAGCTTGGTCGGAAGCTGAACTGCACCGTTAGATCTGTTTGATCAACGGCCTAGATTCGAGATGCAGAAACGACGTCGTTTGAGGCATCTAAGAGGTTAGGTAACTGGACTGGATCAATGGTATTGAGATTGGGCCTTGGACTTTAATTTAAAATTGGCCCAACCGAGTTTTGAGTTTTGCCCACTATTTTCATTCTTCTTCTTTTTCTTTTAATTCCTAAAAAACCAAAATTCCTAAATTAAATTGCAAAAATCAAAATTAACTTAAAAAGATATTAATTAGTCCTTAATAATAAGTAACACACAAGGTTAAACATTAATTAAAACTAAAACACACATTTGTACATTAAATGACAAAAATACAACAAATATATATTTTTGTGATTTTCTTTCTTTTAAAAACAAAACATGGTTCAGTTAATTCCTAAGTGCACAATTAAATCCTAAATGTGCATGCAACATAATTTTTTTTGTATTTTTAATTAGTTAAAACAAGATAAACATGAACACACAAGTGCAAACAATAAAAGAAAAATAACACAAAAATCCATAAAATTGCGAACAACAAAAAACTATTTAATCTTGAATTTTTGGGAGTATTTCTCATATAGGGAAAAAATCACGTGCTTACAGCTGCCCCTCTTTGTCCGAAAACATGAAGAGTTTTCGTGTAAAGATGAAGTGAGCGAGCGATTTTTTGCCCGTTTGAGTACTCCATGTGAAGCATTTTTTTTGAAAAGATTACATATCCCTGGCTAAAAGGGAATCTAGTCAATGTAGTTCGGGAAGTTTTGGTAGCTGGGACTACTGTGGAACTGTGCTTTTGCTGTTACTGCTGTTGCTGTTGCGGCTACTGCTTGTCGACCTCCTTATTACACCGTGCTAAACAAAAAATAAGAAGCTATACCAAACTAGTCTATGAGTTAAAAAATCTTATCTAGCTCTTAAACTTGCTTTTTCCCGTGTTTCTTGTGGCATTGCTTACTCTGATGTTTCTTCATTTTTGACTTGACTCGTCAGCCTCTCTTGATTGCCGAACTTGAATTATAATCTGAAATACCTTCTCTTGTTCTCCAAGTGGGTGCCTGATTGCCAAATCTTGAAATGTATTCCCTTGTTCTCCAGGTGCGCTCCTGATTGCTAAAATTTGAAATATATTCCATTGTTATCCAGGTGGGCGCCTGATTGCTGAACTTGAAATGTATTCCCTTGTTCTCCAGGTGGGCACCTGACTTCAACAACAACTTTAAAAATAAAATGCATTTGGCAATGATTTATAAATATATATTTTGGCAGTGTTTATACAAGCAGGACCACTCGGGTCGAAAAAAATTAAATGTCCTTTTGAGGAAGGATTAAATTCAATATCTTATTTGAGGGCGGATAGACCAACAATATCCTATTTGAGGGCGGATAGACCCATCATATCCTATTTGAGGGCGGATAGACCCATCATATCCTATTTGAGGGCGGATAGACCCATAATATCCTATTTGAGGGCGGATAGTCCCATAATATCCTATTTGAGGGCGGATAGTCCCAAAATATCCAATTTAAGGGCAGATAGTCCCATAATATCCTATTTGAGGGCGGATGGTCCCATAATATCCTATTTGAGGCCGGACAGTCCTATAATATCCTATTTGAGGGCGGAAAGTCCCATAATATCCTATTTGAGTGCGTATAGTCCCATAATATCCTATTTGATGGCGGATAGACCCATGATATCCTATTTGAGGGCAGATAGTCCCATAATATCCTATTTGAGGGCGGATAGACCCATGATATCCTATTTGAGGGCGGATAGTCCCGTAATATCCTATTTGAGTGCGGATAGTCCTGTAATATCCTATTTGAGGGCGGATAGACCCATAATATCCTATTTGAGGGCGGATAGACCCATCATATCCTATTTGAGGGCGGATAGTCCCATGATATCCTATTTGAGGGCGGATAAACCCATGATATCCTATTTGAGGGCGGATAGTCCCATGATATCCTATTTGAGGGCGGATAAACCCATGATATCCTATTTGAGGGCGGATAGTCCCATGATATCCTATTTGAGGGCGGATAAACCCATGATATCCTATTTGAGGGCGGATAGTCCCATGATATCCTATTTGAGGGCGGATAAACCCATGATATCCTATTTGAGGGCGGATAGTCCCATGATATCCTATTTGAGGGCGGATAAACCCATGATATCCTATTTGAGGGCGGATAGTCCCATGATATCCTATTTGAGGGCGGATAAACCCATGATATCCTATTTGAGGGCGGATAGTCCCATGATATCCTATTTGAGGGCGGATAAACCCATGATATCCTATTTGAGGGCGGATAGTCCCATGATATCCTATTTGAGGGCGGATAAACCCATGATATCCTATTTGAGGGCGGATAGTCCCATGATATCCTATTTGAGGGCGGATAAACCCATGATATCCTATTTGAGGGCGGATAGTCCCATGATATCCTATTTGAGGGCGGATAAACCCATGATATCCTATTTGAGGGCGGATAGTCCCATGATATCCTATTTGAGGGCGGATAAACCCATGATATCCTATTTGAGGGCGGATAGTCCCATGATATCCTATTTGAGGGCGGATAAACCCATGATATCCTATTTGAGGGCGGATAGTCCCATGATATCCTATTTGAGGGCGGATAAACCCATGATATCCTATTTGAGGGCGGATAGTCCCATGATATCCTATTTGAGGGCGGATAAACCCATGATATCCTATTTGAGGGCGGATAGTCCCATGATATCCTATTTGAGGGCGGATAAACCCATGATATCCTATTTGAGGGCGGATAGTCCCATGATATCCTATTTGAGGGCGGATAAACCCATGATATCCTATTTGAGGGCGGATAGTCCCATGATATCCTATTTGAGGGCGGATAAACCCATGATATCCTATTTGAGGGCGGATAGTCCCATGATATCCTATTTGAGGGCGGATAAACCCATGATATCCTATTTGAGGGCGGATAGTCCCATGATATCCTATTTGAGGGCGGATAAACCCATGATATCCTATTTGAGGGCGGATAGTCCCATGATATCCTATTTGAGGGCGGATAAACCCATGATATCCTATTTGAGGGCGGATAGTCCCATGATATCCTATTTGAGGGCGGATAAACCCATGATATCCTATTTGAGGGCGGATAGTCCCATGATATCCTATTTGAGGGCGGATAAACCCATGATATCCTATTTGAGGGCGGATAGTCCCATGATATCCTATTTGAGGGCGGATAAACCCATGATATCCTATTTGAGGGCGGATAGTCCCATGATATCCTATTTGAGGGCGGATAAACCCATGATATCCTATTTGAGGGCGGATAGTCCCATGATATCCTATTTGAGGGCGGATAAACCCATGATATCCTATTTGAGGGCGGATAGTCCCATGATATCCTATTTGAGGGCGGATAAACCCATGATATCCTATTTGAGGGCGGATAGTCCCATGATATCCTATTTGAGGGCGGATAAACCCATGATATCCTATTTGAGGGCGGATAGTCCCATGATATCCTATTTGAGGGCGGATAAACCCATGATATCCTATTTGAGGGCGGATAGTCCCATGATATCCTATTTGAGGGCGGATAAACCCATGATATCCTATTTGAGGGCGGATAGTCCCATGATATCCTATTTGAGGGCGGATAAACCCATGATATCCTATTTGAGGGCGGATAGTCCCATGATATCCTATTTGAGGGCGGATAAACCCATGATATCCTATTTGAGGGCGGATAGTCCCATGATATCCTATTTGAGGGCGGATAAACCCATGATATCCTATTTGAGGGCGGATAGTCCCATGATATCCTATTTGAGGGCGGATAAACCCATGATATCCTATTTGAGGGCGGATAGTCCCATGATATCCTATTTGAGGGCGGATAAACCCATGATATCCTATTTGAGGGCGGATAGTCCCATGATATCCTATTTGAGGGCGGATAAACCCATGATATCCTATTTGAGGGCGGATAGTCCCATGATATCCTATTTGAGGGCGGATAAACCCATGATATCCTATTTGAGGGCGGATAGTCCCATGATATCCTATTTGAGGGCGGATAGTCCCATAATATCCTATTTGAGGGCGGATAGTCCCATGATATCCTATTTGAGGGCGGATAAACCCATGATATCCTATTTGAGGGCGGATAGTCCCATAATATTCAATTTGATGGCGGATAGACCCATATTATCCTACTTGAGGGTGGATAGTTCCAAAATATCTTATTTGAGGGTGGAAAAACCCATAATATCCTATTTGAAGGCGGATAGTCCCATGAAATCCTTTTTGAGGGCGGATAGACCCATAATATCCTATTTGAGGGCGGATAGTCCCATCCCTATTTGAGGGCGGATAGTCCCATAATTTCCTATTTGAGGGCGGGTAGTCCCATAATATCCAATTTGAGGGCGGATAGTCCCATCATATCCTATTTGAGGGCGGATAGACCTATAATATCCTATTTGAGGGCGGATAGTCCCATAATATCCTATTTGAGGGCGGATAATCCCATAATATCCTATTTGAGGGCGGATAGTCCCATAACATCCTATTTGAGAGCGGATAGTCCCATAACATCCTATTTCAGGGTGGATAGTCCCATAATATCCTATTTGAGGGCGGATGGTCCCATAATATCCTATTTGAGGGAGGATAGACTGATAATATCCTATTTGAGGGCGGATAGACCCATCATATCCTATTTTAGGGCGGATAGACCCATCCTGTCCTATTTGAGGGCGGATAGACCCATCCTATCCTATTTGAGGGAGGATAGTCCCATCCTATCCTATTTGAGGGCGGATAGGCCCATAATATCCTATTTGAGGGCGGATAGTCCTATAATATCCTATTTGAGGGAGGACAGACCCATAATATCCTATTTGAGGGCGGATAGACCCATCATATCCTATTTGAGGGCGGATAGACCCATCCTATCTTATTTGAGGGCGGATAGACCCAT
>MU773821.1:261557-273317 GCA_026770625.1 Nicotiana glauca
TATCCTATTTGAGGGCAGATAGACCCATCATATCGTATTTGAGGGCGGGTAGTCCCCTAATATCCTATTTTAGGGCGGATAGACCCATCCTATCCTATTTGAGGGTGGATAGTCCCATCCTATCCTATTTGAGGGCGGATAGACCCATCCTATCCTATTTTAGGGCGGATAGACCCATCCTATCCTATTTGAGAGCGGATAGACCCATCATATCGTATTTGAGGGCGGGTAGTCCCCTAATATCCTATTTTAGGGCGGATAGACCCATCTTATCCTATTTGAGGGCGGATAGTCCCATAATATCCTATTTGAGGGCGGGTAGTCCCTAATATCCTATTTGAGGGCGGATAGACCCATAATATCCTATTTGAGGGTGGATAGACCCATAATATCCTATTTGAGGGCGGATAGTCCCATAATATCCTATTTGAGGGCGGATAGACCCATCCTATCCTATTTGAGGGTCGATAGACCCATCTTATCCTATTTATGGGCGGATAGACCCATCCTATCCTATTTGAGGGAGGATAGACCCATCCTATCCTATTTGAGGGCGGATAGACCCATCCTATCCTATTTGAGGGCGGATAGACCCATCCTATCCTATTTGAGGACGGATAGACCCATGATATCCTATTTGAGGACGGATAGACCCATGATATCCTATTTTAGGGCGGTTAGTCTCATAATATCCTATTTGAGGGCGGATAGTCCCATAATATCCAATTTGAGGGCGGATAGTCCCATAATATCCTTTTTGAGGGCGGATAGACACATCATATCCTATTTGAGGGCGGATAGTCCCATAATATCCTATTAAAGGGCGGATAGACCCATAATATCCTATTTGAGGGCGGATAGTCCCATAATATCCTATTTGAGGGCGGATGGTCCCATAATATCCTATTTGAGGGCGGACAGTCCTATAATATCCTATTTGAGGGCGGACAGTCCTATAATATCCTATTTGAGGGCGGACAGTCCCATAATATCCTATTTGAGGGCGGATAGTCCCATAATATCCTATTTGAGGGCGGATAGATCGATGATATCCTATTTGAGGGCGGACAGTCCCATAATATCCTATTTGAGGGTGGATAGTCCCATAGTATCCTATTTGAGGGCGAATAGACCCATGATATCCTATTTGAGGGCGGATAGTCCCATAATATCCTATTTGAGGGCGGATAGACCCATAATATCCTATTTGAGGGCGGATAGTCCCATAATATCCTATTCGAGGGCGGATAGTCCCATCATATCCTATTTGAGGGTGGATAGACCCATCATATCCTATTTGTGGGCGGATAGTCCCATAATATCCTATTTGAGGGCGGATGGACCCATAATATCCTATTTTAGGGTGGATAGAACCATCATATCCTATTTGAGGTCGGATAGTCCCATCATATCCTATTGAGGGCGGATAGTCCCATGATATGCTATTTGAGGGCGGATAGTCCCATAATATCCTGTTTGAGGGCGGATAGACCTATCATATCCTATTTTAGGGCGGATAGTCCCATAATATCCTGTTTGAGGGCGGATAGTCCCATAATATCCTATTTGAGGGCGGATAGTCCCCTAATATCCAATTTGAGGGCGGATATACCCATCATATCCTATTTGAGGGCGGATAGTCCCATCATATTCTATTTGAGGGCGGATAGTCCCATAATATCCTATTTGAGGGCGAATAGTCCCATAATATCCTATTTGAGGGCGGATAGAGCCATAATATCCTATTTAAGGGCGGATAGACCCATAATGTCCTATTTGAGGGTGGATAGTCCCATAATATCCTATTTGAGGGCGGATAGTCCCATAATATCCTATTTGAGGGCGGATAGACCCATGATATCCTATTTGAGGGCGGATAGTCCCATCATATCATATTTGAGGGCAGATAGTCCCATGATATCCTATTTGAGGGCGGATAGACCTATAATATCCTATTTGAGGGCGGATAGACCCATCCTATCCTATTTGAGGGCGGATACTCCCATCCTATCCTATTTGATGGCGGATAGACTCATAATATCCTATTTTAGGGTGGATAGAAACATCCTATCCTGTTTGAGGGTGGATAGACCCATCCTATCCTATTCGTGGGCGGATAGACCCATTCTATCCTATTCGAGGGCGGATAGACCCATCCTATCCTATTCGAGGGCGGATAGACCCATAATATCCTATTTGAGGGCGGATAGTCCCATCCTATCCTATTTGAGGGCGGATAGATCTATAATATCCTATTTGAGGGAGGATAGACCTATCATATCCTATTTGAGGGCGGATAGTCCCATCCTATCGTATTTGAGGGCGGATAGACCCATCCTATCCTATTTGAGGGCGGATAGACCCATCCTATCCTATTTGATGGAGGATAGACCCATAATATCCTATTTGAGGGAGGATAGACCCATCATATCCTATTTGAGGGCGAATAGTCCCATCCTATCGTATTTGAGGGCGGATAGACCAATCCTATCCTATTTGAGGGCGGATAGACCCATAATATCCTATTTGAGGGCGGATAGACCCATAATATCCTATTTGAGGGCGGATAGACCCATAATATCCTATTTGAGGGTGGATACACCCATCCTATCCTATTTGAGGGCGGATAGACCCTTCCTATCCTATTTGAGGGCGGATAGTCCCATGATATCCTATTTGAGGGTGGATAGTCCCATAATATCCTATTTGAGGGCGGATAGTCCCATAATATCCTATTTGAGGGCGGATAGACCCATCATATCCTATTTGAGGGCGGATAGGCGCATTCTATCCTATTCGAGGGCGGATAGACCCATCCTATCCTATTTGAGGGCGGATAGACCCTTCCTATCCTATTTGAGGGCGGATAGACCCATGATATCCTATTTGAGGGCGGATAGACCCATGATATCCTATTTGAGGGCGGATAGTCCCATCATATCCTATTTGAGGGCGGATAGTCCCATGATATCCTATTTGATGGCGGATAGACCTATAATATCCTATTTGAGGGCGGATGGACCCATCCTATCCTATTTGAGGGTGGATAGTCCCATCCTATCCTATTTGAGGGCGGATAGACCCATCCTATCCTATTTGAGGGTGGATAGACCCATCCTATCCTATTTGAGGGCGGATAGACCCATTCTATTCTATTTGAGGGCGGATAGACCCATCCTATCCTATTTGAGGGCGGATAGACCCATCCTATCTCGAGGATCTCTATAAAAAAGAAGATAGGCTCTAAGGAGCCCTTGACATCGTTACAAGACTCGATATGGTACCCGATATCGAGGATCTCTATAAGAAAGAAGATAGGCTCTAAGGAGCCCTCGATATCGTTACAAGCCTCGAGATGGTACCCGATCTCGAGGATCTCTATCAAAGAGAAGATAGTCTCTAAAAGCCCTTGACATCATTACAAGCCTCGAGATGGTACCCGATCTCGAGGATTTCCATAAAAAAGAAGATAGGCTCCAAGGAGCCCCTAACATCGTTACAAGCCTCGAGATGGTACCCGATCTCGAGGATCCCTGTCGAAACGAAAGATAACCTCTAAGGAGCTACTCATATAAGCCTGACCTCGGGGTGGTAATCCACTGCAAGGATTCCTACTATTGTGAATGTGGGTCGTTGACCCGGTTCTCTGGCCCTCGATCTACCTAAGCCCGAGCCAACTTCCACTCAAAACTACTAATAAAGCCTTAGGGCTATTTTTCTCTTTCAGATCAAGTTAAACGTCCTCTCGGTTACTTTAATCCAGTAGCTATCCGAGTCTAGGCGTATCCTCATCGGAGGTCTATTTATAGCGCCATAAGGCTATCTTCGCTCTAAGTTCAAAACAAGTTTTCAGGTTGCCCGAGCTTGATCAAACTCTCACTCGGGGACTGCTTTCGAAAGCCTAAAGGCTATCTTTATTCTCAGATGTCCGAGAAAGTTCCCCCTTGAGGACTATCGACAGGGTCTGAAAGGCTAAATTTTGTTCTATAAATTCGAAGCTCTATTCTCACTCGGGGGCCCCGGCGGCCGAAGCTTGTATCAATCCAACCCAGGATCAGTTCGAGGAATGACAAAGGGCTCTACAAGATATTGTATTAACCAATCAGGAGCTGGGGAAATACCTACACCCGGGCCTGGTATTCGGACCGATCGGTAGAGTCATGCACTCAGATTCTTCATAAACACAAATAAAGCAAAATCCAGAATATATAAGAGACAGATTGAAGAAACTTCTTTTCATTAATAAATGATGATTACAAAAAGCCCATGAAGGGACCTTACACATGATTACAAAAGCCTATTAAGGGTCCTTACACAAAAATAAAGAGGCAAAAGTAATAGCTAAAAGTGTAATCTAATCTCGAGGTTACATCCTTGGGAACAATGCCTTCGATAATCATTTCTTCGGGGCCTCTCATCAATCTTCAAAACGACATCTTCAAGGATTTAGAAGAACCAAAAAATGATGCAGAAGAAGCAGAAAAAGATAAAGAAAAAGTCAGAGCCCACCAAAGAGAAAAAGGGATGAAGTGCCACACCAGGCCAAAGTAGAGAGGTGAGCAGCATTTTAAATTTCGAACATCCTCTAGAGCAGTAGTGTAAAGTTAGAATATGTTCCTGAGTAGGAAGAAATGGTGCCCTTATCTCATCGTCTCAATCCAACGACGATGACAACAACAACCACAAGTCAGTGCGATCCCGCTTGGAGGGAGATAGCTTTGAGAAAGAGCCATAGCATAACCGGCGAGAACGCTACCGTGTGACCTTACGGTCATAGGCTTTAAACATGAGAAATAAAATTGGATGAGGACGATAAGAAGAAAGGAGTTGAAGGCTGTTAAAGAATGACAGAGCAAAAGTTTGGTTCAAGTAAGCTTCCATTTTATAGAGGGAGGGTACCGCAACCAACAACACAATCAACGCCTTTGGAAAATGTATCGACAAGCACAATCAATTCTTTTTGGGAGACAGATCGGCGACACTACTATTACTTTGAAAAGATAAACTGACAGTGTAATGAATGTTCCTAGGAAAGACGTATCGATGGGACATCTCAGTTATCGCAAAAAGCTGATGACGTAAACATGACATCGTCACAAGAGTCTTGAGGAGATCGATGTCAAAACCATTTCTTATCATTTTTATCTAAGAAATGTGAGGACTATCTGTATATGGCAAAATTAGAGGGACCAATTTTGGTCATTACGACACTTCATAAGCACGTTTCCAAAGGCTCAAGACTGCGGTCAAGATCCATACCCGAGGGGCTATCGACCTCGACCTCGACCTCGTGGTAGTACAGATCGATAATTATGGTAAAAAGTAGGAAGTTCCCAAGGCAGGTGACTAGAGCTAAGAAAGCCTAGTAGGCTAGTTCAAACCCGTATCATGGCATTTAATGGTTCTACCAGCCCCATATTTTTGTAATAAATGTATTTGTACTTTGTTAGAATTCCCTCTCACATATAAAGAGGGTCCTTGTCATTTTGTAAGGGCATCTAATACACAATATAATATAAGAACATTCTCTTTGCTTTCTAACTTAACACATTCTCTTGATTTTACTACTTACATTTATTGCTTATATTCATCATGATTTATTGTTCTTCATTTATTGCTCATTATTGGTCATAAAAAGCCGCCATAAAATCTATCATAACTGTTGATCCTTCCTCGAATGCCTTTAGCAAGGTATCCGACCTGACCTCGAGGCCCCGTATACGCAAGCTCGAGGCCCCTGATTTCCAACCATTCAGTTTGGTTACTACACTATCTTCTAGCTATTATCTTATTGTCTAGTCTTTCACTTAGCATATATTGCCTAACAACTAGCATAAAAATAGATCACATATTTTTAGAATCATAAAATCAAATCTAATTGTAATTACCATTTTCAAGGTAAACAAATATTGACCGAGATTTGACTTTTGTGTGCATGGTCAAATTCGATTTTTGAATGTTTTAGGATTGATTTGGATGAATGATTCTCATTTTAGAAGCTTAAGTTATAAATATTGACCAAGATTTGACTTTTGTGAAAACGACCCAAAAATGGTATTTTTATAGCTCTAAAGTTTGTATAGTGATTTTGGACTTGGGCGTATGCCTGAAATTGAATTTGGAGGTTCCTAGGTTGATTTGGCTTGGTTTTGCCGAAAGTTGGTAATTTAATGGTTAAAAATATTCTTAAGTTTGACCATAGGTGGACTTATTGGCTATCGAGTTACGATTTTTGTTTCCGAACTTGGAATACGTCCGTTTTGACATTTGTGACTTGTCTACAAAATTTGGTGTCATTTCGAGTTGGTTTGATAGGAATCAGACACGTGATTGTTGTTGATACCCAATTTTCCCCCGTATATTTTCAATATGTAAAATACCTTCAAAATAGCATATATATGTATATATAAGCATGTCCAAAGGTTTTATTTTTTTTCATAATTATAAAGGTTTAAATTGAATTATTCTCTCTTTTTATCTATAAAATCCTCAATAATTATTTCCAAAATAACTATTTTGATAATTCTTCTATTTGATTTTTATGCTTATGCCAAAATATAGCTAAAGTAATTTTTAGATATTTTTACAATTTTTTTAAATTTTTAAAGCTAAATAGCACATAATTGCAATATTAGCCTTTTTAGATTTTAATTATGTTTTATATACATAAAACATAATGGTTTACTCATCGTATAGGGGTTACAATGGTTCTGTTGTATAAGAACAAAGGCAATATCCAGAGCTGTAACAACTATAGGGGTATCAAATTACTGAGTCATACCATGAAAGTCTGGGAGAGAGTGGTAGAAATGAGAGTGCGAAGGACGGTGTCTATTTCAGACAACCAGTTCGGGTTCATGCCAGGGCGATCTACCACAGAAGCTATCCACCTTATTAGGAGGATGGTGGAACAATACAGGATAAGAAGAAGGATCTCCACATGGTGTTTATCGATCTAGAGAAAGCGTACGATAGGGTTCCTAGGGAGGTCCTATAGAGATGCTTAGAGGTTAAAGGGGTTCCTGTTGCCTACATTAGGGTGATTAAAGACATGTATGATGGAGCGAAGACTTGGGTTAGGACATTAGGAGGAGACTCCGAGCATTTTCCGATTGTTTCAGGGTTGCACCAAGGGTCTGCGTTCAGCCCTTTCCTATTTGCCTTGGTGATGGATGCCATAACGCATAATATTCAAGGGGAGGTGCCATGGTGTATGCTATTTGCTGATGATATAGTCCTAATTGACGAGACAAGACGCGGTGTCAACAAGAGCTGGAGGTTTGGAGACAGGCCCTTGAATCTAAAGGTTTCAGGTTGAGTAGGACAAAGATGGAATATCTCGAGTGCAAATTTGGCCAGAGTTGACAGACGCGGGAGTGAAAGTGAGGCTTGACTCCCAAGTCATCCCTCAGAGGGGTAGTTTCAAGTACCTTGGGTAAGTTATTCAGGGGACTGGGGAGATCGACGAGGATGTCACACACCGTATAGGGGTGGGGTGGATGAAGTGGAGGTTAGCAACGGGAGTCCTGTGTGACAAGAAAGTGCCACCGTTACTAAAAGGTAAGTTTTATAGAGCAGTGATTAGACCAGCCATGTTGTATGGGACCGAGTGTTGGTCGGTTAAGAACGCACACATCCAGAAGATGCAAGTAGCGGAGATGAGGATGTTGAGGTGGATGTGTGGGCATACAAGGATGGTTAAGATTAGGAATGAAGTTATTCGAGAGAGGGTGGGCGTGGCGCCCATGGAGGACAAGATGCGGGAAGCAAGACTCAAATGGTTCGGGCACATTCAGAGAAGGAGCACTGATGCACCGGTGAGAAGTTGTGAGCGACGGGCGGTGGTAGGCACGAGAAGAGGTAGAGGGAGTCCTAAGAAGTATTGGGGAGAGATGATCAGGCAGGACATGACGCGACTTAGGATTATCGAGGACATAGCCCTTGACAGGGGATTATGGAGGTCGAGCATTAAGGTTGTAGTTTAGGGGGAAATTAGAAATATTTCTACAGCGCGCTAGAGTGAGACTAGACAGTTAGGAGTTAGGCTTGGGATACTACTGATCAGCTACTAATGCAGGGCTTTATATTCTAGATATTAGTATACTTTCCTCTTTCTCGTATTCCCTACATTCCTTATATTGTTGTTATTTGTTATTTTATGTTATGTTGTCTATTTTATGTCATTTATTATAAGTCTATTGTTAGTACTAATATATCGTCACTTCTTTATGTCACTTGTTTCCTTCTTCAGTCGAGGGTCTCCTAGAAACAACCTTTATGCCCCTCGGGGTAGGGGTAAGGTCTGTGCACATATTACCCTCCCCAGACCCCACCTGTGGGAATATACTGGGTTGTTGTTGTTGTTGTTGTCGTACGCCTAAAATTAGATCTTGTATTTTAAAAATATTAATTATGTATTATAAATTATTTTAGACCTTTAAATTAGTTTTCAGAAAATATTTACTATTTTTATAAATTAAATAGGGGAAAAATGGCTATTTAAATTTTAGCCAAATTTGGCTTTTAATTATAGCCAAATCAAGACCGCAATTTCCAGCCCAATTAAAACCCACCAGACCCAAGCCCAAATCTATTTTTATAACCCGCCCCCAAACCTTTCAATCCTGGCCATTGATCACAGAGATCAACGACCACCGTTCACTCTTACCATAATTAATCCCAACGACCCCCCACACCATCTTATTCTTACCAAACTACCGCACTAGAATCCCCTTTCCTCTCCAACTCTCTCTAAAACTAAAGCTAATCCTAGCCGCTGCCACCCAAACTAACCCTAATCCCTTCAATCCTCACTCAATCCATGGACTCCCATGGCTGTTTAAGATGTGTATTTGTCTCCTACATCTCCTGGTTGCCCATTTTTGTGCTTTTGTGGAAAGCTCTCAAAGAGAACTATTCCAGATCTTGCTCAACTTCTATCCATGGTCTTTTATGCTGCTTTTCGGCCATCCAAGGCTGTTCGAGTAAGATCCATGGCTATTCCGGCTGAAAATGGTAATGATCCAATGTTTTCTCACCTTCTTTGGGTTCTCTGAAACCCTAACTCTTGAGATTTTTCACTTTTTCTTTAGATCTATCTTAGATCTAAGTTTATCCATGATATTTTAACCAATTTTTTCTTCGTCTCTATTATTTTCTAAAAAACCTAGCTGTAAATCTTCTGATCTTTTTAGAACTCTGATGGATTTATGGGTTTCTAAAGGTTTTCACCTGTTTTCCTCAAAATGTTTCCCCGATTTCAAACAATTTCTTCATTTTCCAGACTAGGGTTCCTAGACCCTTTTGCACAAAATGATTTCCTTCTAATTTTTAGCAATTATTTTGATCTTTAACATGTTTAAACATTATCTGAGTGTTTCTTTTTCGCTCGATTCATTTTGACAAGAAACCCTAATGCTTCTAGGTTCAATTCGAAGTTTGAATTGGTTTGTAATGTGTTTTGCATGACTATCATGAACTTTCTAGGCTTTATATATGTTCTATATGCTCCTGTGCTTCCTGTTCTAATTTGTTCTTAAGGTTCTTTAATTTTGTCCAAACTCGTGCTATTTATCGTGTAGTAGGTCCGACTATTTTATTGATCGTTCACGTAATTTGTGTTGATTCTATGTGATCTCCATAAACCTACATATTTGATTTTGGGTATTTTCCTTTTAACTCTATACTGATTTTTCGATATTGCTTCCTTACTTTTGTGATACTTTCCTTAGCTAGTCCTGATTCCTTGTGATTTTCAATCTCATTCATGATTCTCTGAACTAATTTTTCAAAATTAAATTGTACTCTACCTTGTTTATATGCACAAATATGCTGTTAATTCACGTGCACTTTCCTTATGTTTAAACTATTTTGTACTTAGTTCTTATTACATGCTACATGCCTTTACAATTCCTATTATGGTAAAATTAGTCTTACAAGTAATTCTTTTCCTTATTTGATACAACTTGTATCCGTTTGAACCATGGCTCCCTAATTGAAGGAAGTCCAGGTCTTTAATTGATTTTGATTTGTATTATTTCTATAATTATGCCAAGTCAGTACTTGTTACCTTATTTTTCTTGTCTGTTCTCAAACTATAAATACTCTACCCTTCCTTCAGCAAAGGACATGAACATATAGTTCAGAACACACATACACACTCAAAACTCTATCTTATTTTTCTACTACTTATGCTACTGCTTTGTCTAGCCGGCAGAAAACCAAGGCTAGACTGTGGAACTTTGATTGCTTTTCTCTTTTCTGCACTTTTGCTTCCTTAACTGGTATGTTCCTAGTTCAATTCAAAAAATCAACTCTATGTGCTCCATTGTTTTCCAATACCTGTCTTTTCTGCACCGACTCAATGATTCATGTTGTTTAACTGCACTTCTTATTTATTGCTTTACTCAGCATGCTTAAGTTCTGCCCTCTCTTGTTCAAAATGCAATAAACATATGCACCTGAGTTCTTGTTTATGTACCTCAACTTGTATGTCCCCTAAATTACATGATTAAAACTAAGTCATGACTAATTATGTGTAATAGACCACTGCATGGATACTCCTATTCCCTATCGCTATGTCTTATTACAATTATAATTTCAAGCATGATTTTCTTATTAACTCTTTAAAGTAATTATTTGTGTTCTAAAGGCCAATCAGTCCCTACTTGTTGGTCCATATGCACCTCTTAACCGTGTTTATGTGTTTCTAATTTGGGCCCTCTGTGTCCCCAACTCCTACTTCCCTATTTGTAACTTCTGAAGTTGTACTGCTCTTTGAAATTGTTCTGTATGTGTTGTTTCTCCTATCCTCTTCCCCCTTTCAAAACTATTTTCCCTAAGCAACTCTTTGTTGTTGTTGCAAACATATTTCAAACCACTCATTTTCAAAACTGTTTTCCAACTCAACTCCTTTCAATCTATGTCAAGCACTCTCACACACACTCTTAGACCATTAGGTTCTGCTCTTTTTGTATGAGCCTTGCTTTGGGACCCTTGAGCTCCCTATGAACTTGGACATATAAAAGCTGGCCCTTCCATACTACACTTGCTCTATTTGGTTATGCAATCTGGGTGTGAGTACTGCCTGGTATCCCTTGAGGTCCTTAGGAAACTCTGACACACCCAGATATAAGACATGCTATAGAACAATATTGGCATTTGAGGTGGTTTATTACATAACTCAGAGAGCAAGTCCAAATCAGGCTTCCTATAGTTGTAACTTCTTATTTTTCATTTCTGCTTATGTAATTCAATCACATAGTCTATAGTAATTTGTAAACAAGTATTGGGTGGCTAGTGAAAAGGGATAGGGTAAATGTGCATGCTATAATTTGTTAAGGGTAGAAAACATGTTATTTGTGAGCACGTGATTTTTACCCTAAGCAAATTATCCCAAAAATGTCAAATAAAATAATTTTTACAATTTTTAGGAATTTTGTTACATTTTTCGCATAATAACTCATATTAAAAATACAAAAATATGCATATGCATTAAAATTTTTAATTTTTACATTTTGTTTAGTATTAATACATTTTGGAAAAAACAAATGGAAGAAAAATCAAAAATAGTTCATTTTAGCTTTTATTGTTTTAATTGAAAATTACTACAAAATGGTTTAATAATTTTTAGAGTTTAATTAGAATAATTGTTAAGTTTAATTTCAATTTTATAAAATCAAGAAGAATACAAAAATATACTTATACATATATACACAATGTATTGGGCCAAAAACACCCCAAAATACCCTAAAAATACCC